>ML837835.1:23658-33788 GCA_009831015.1 Picea engelmannii | reverse complement strand
AGAATGTTCTTAGGTGATGGTAGCACTATATAAAGGGGTTCAAGCAATGTAATGAAACATGAAGATAAGTATTGTGTTTGGAGCAGTAGCTCAATAGGAGGAAGCCCCCTCGAAGAGGCAAGTGAACAGGAGAGGATCCCTTCAATAATAGGATCCATTGTACAGTGTTGCCCTACCTCAAAGGTTTGGTTCTTAACACTCTGACTAATTGCAACAACCTTTCTTCCATCTGTTGGTCTAGGGTGTCAATAGTGCACATTTGCACACTTGGTTTAATAATCCATTTGTCTATTTGAACTATATTTGCCAGAGTTACTTGTGAGACTTCGGCTGAATCTCTTTCTTCTTTCTCATTTATATCAAGCGAATGTTTTTCCATATTCATTTGGTTCAACATATGAACATTACTCTCGCTATCAATGCCTAACACATTTCCATCTATAGAACCGAAATCCTCTTCACAAGATTTCCTTACCTTCTTGGCTTGCAATTTTCCTTCAGATATGCTACGTTCCCATTCTTTCAACAAAATATTACCTCAGGTCTATTCCAAAATGGAAAAATTAGAACTTTTTCCCGATTCCCTGTTTGTTGTAGCTATTACAGCCTCTTGAAATGTGACCCGAGCTTCTCCAGCTTCTGTCTCTCTGACAAATAAGTTTTCTAATACTTGATCAATAAGGAGACAATTGTCCCAAATCATCTCTACCTTGCAAGTAAACTTTGTTGGGCTGCAGAAACCCTGCTTTGAATCTCCATAGCCTGGGACTAGAATATCCCGATATTTATAACTTGGCTTTCAACAAACTCTAATCTAACTTGTAGCTGCCCTATCAAGTATCTTTGTTGGCCTACCTGTATTTGACTGGTCTGAGCTACCATCTCTCCTTGTTCGAGCTTAGCTTTGAGCAGCTCAATTTCCTTTTTATCGGCCATCCTTGCTTGTTCTATTATTGTGTTTGTCTAGTCTTTAGCAACTTCTTCTGCTGTGGCTAGTTTAGCTTCTAAGGTTTTGATGAGGCAATTTTTTCACGTTAGTTGATTTTTCAAAACCCCAACTGAAAATTGGTTTGTTGTAGCATACGCCCCTAATGTTCTGGCTATTTCTGTTGCAAATTCTTCCTTTTTCATATCTTTCCCATCGATCAACACCTTAAATTTCTTGGCTGTTGATCCTGCTTCTTGATAGAATTCTCTTTTAACCACAAATTTTCTCTTCTTAACAAAAAAAAACTCATTTGGAGGGAGCTCTTCCATCCTTATAGGTCTCAATTCTTCATTGAAAATCCACCCTACGTCTATGTTCCCTTGAGTTGACTATAAGGGAGTAATGGAGGCGATGGGATCTCCGATTTGCTTAGATGACTGGCCTGGAGTGGTAACTAGAGTCTACTTTTTCAACGGATCGGGAGTTTTCATTTCTTGTTTCAGACTCTTAGTTTTCTCCCCCTTGTCCTGGTGTTTTTCTTGTCTGGGTGTTGTATCTTTGGAGCCTTCGACTTATTTTTGTTGCACCTCTACTGTTATTGGATTCTCATCTCGCAATACTCAGGGAAGACAACTCCATCGATGTTCTTGGAATTTTAAAACATCGTCCCTCTCTTTGGGTGCCAGGGCTTGTATCCAAGACAAAACCTCGGCATAAGATCTTGTGCCTCGGAAGATGTCATCTGAGGGTGAATTTTCATGTTCGAACCTTTTAAGCCTGCAATTGGCGAAGTGATTACTTATGACCCTCTGTGGATCATGCTTTTTGAATTTGACATGAACCAATTTCAGGTCCTCCAGGGCTGCTTCCTTAGCTTTAGCATGCCTGAAATCTAACAAAGAATAGGAGCTTAAATGAATAGGAAAATATGGCCATACCTTCTTAGAATATCCCTTAAGCTCCTTACTTACGCCACTGATTACGGTTTGTCTAGAAATCTCACAGCAAGCCAGCCTATCGGTTATGAATAAAGGCAAGGCATTCAGAGGAATAGAAGTGCCCAAAACCCCGAGATATGAAAATTCTGCTTCCACGTACCAGTCGGCTATACTGCTCAGATTTACCGTGATACTGTCTGAGATCCTGGGTGGTGGGTGGCCGAAGATAGTGACATGCAACGATACCATTGCCCAGTTAAATATTTCATACAGAAATTCTGAGGCTTTGTCTTCCCACAACTTTGAATGGTAGACGTGGATGGGCTTAGCCTCTAATGGAGTCCAGCTCCAACTCATCAAGGGAAAAGGTGTCAGAAAACACATGGCGTCCATGATATACATGGACATAAAGAATGAAGCAATCTTTCTACTCTGCCTCTGCTCTCGATACTTTGTAACTCGACTGGTCAAACTATCAGACATTAGTTTAGCCCAGTCAAAGCAA
The DNA here is from genome assembly GCA_009831015.1 of Picea engelmannii. Taxonomy (NCBI): domain Eukaryota; kingdom Viridiplantae; phylum Streptophyta; class Pinopsida; order Pinales; family Pinaceae; genus Picea; species Picea engelmannii. Next base: position 31,417 of record ML837835.1, on the reverse strand, counting down.
CAACCTTCAGGGACCGTGTGAATTAGAGGCAGCCACTGAAGGAAAAAATGTGTGGTGTCCTTTCTCCCATATAATCTGCTGGTCATCATAGTGATATATTTGAACTGTGGTTCCAGAGAAGCTATTGAATATATACCATTATTATCTGCCATGAACTTCGCAGGGTGTGAAACCCAATCTTTGATTAAACCAGACATAGCCTTGTCATATTGCACACATTCCTTCTGTTTAAAATTCTCCAGGAATTCGACATTGTAAAGAAAGTCCGACATGGCTAGTAGCTTGTACATAGCCTGCAATTGTTCGGGTATGAAAGTCCCAATGGTGACCCTCTGCTCATTGACGATGGTTCTAGTTGGTATATCTACATGGTCTAATGCCCACTAGATCATATTGTAGTAAGGGAGCAGACATGGCCTAGCCACTACTTTATGCATTTGAGCCTGGATGATGATCTTTTACTTGGTGATCAGGTCATCTTTTTCATTTTCACCGAAATCATCTGAAACATCTACCAATTCATATTGTAGAACCTCAGAAATATATGACCAAGTCCTGATAGAGTCGACACTTCGAGGTGAAGTATCAAAAACGTTGTCTGAACTTTGTCCTGAAACCTCAACATTGGCTTTAGACACTTTTTGCGGGGCCATGGTAGAGGATTCTACTTTAGCTCTCCTGCGATAAAAATATGTATACATACAAAAATTAGTTCGGTCATGAAAAGTTGGCTCTGCGTACAAGAGAAATGAAATTTGAGACAACAAATAAAAGATCCATGTCTTCGACTATTTAAAACTAGGTCGTCCTTAGGGACAGAATAGTCAAATCGTTCTTAAATATAAATTTAGCAATAAAGACCAAACCCTTACTTGTCAATTTGCCTCATTTCTAATTAATGTCATAATTTTTGATAGTTTGTAATGCAAATTAGCGCAAAGAAAGTTTAAAATTGCCTCCGAGACTGTGCATATTAATTTTCGTATTAAAACAATGGAAATGTTGGCTTAGCTAAATTAACCAGGATTTTTTTTTAAATGTTAATTAATCTTTCGGCATTCGCCTCATCGGGAGTTTTCACTTTAACCCTTTACATCTCTAAAACCCGAGATTGCAACAATTAGCTTTGATTAATACAAAACGCAACCAGGATTAAGTGTTTAATTAGTTACGTTTTTATTTATATTGCAACTCCGTGACTCAGAGCTTCGAAGGTATAGCTAACGGGAGGCTCATATGATGAGTTGCAAAATCATGAGATTGTGATGATATGATCTAATTAAAAAGAAAGACAAAACCAGATTAATTGTTTAATTAATTACGTTTTTATTTATATCACGACTTCACGACTCGAGGCTTCGAAGGTATAAATTTTGAGAGAAAACACGTTGAGTTGCGAATTCCCGACAGATCTTAACTGCGGCTATACTTTTTACCTTTAACATTAACCCAGGTTACTAAAAAAAAATCTCGTGGTTTCAGCTATCAGGGCTACGATGGTAAGACTTTTGGAGCTAGCAAATGTCGAGACACGAAATCCCGATGATGCTTAGTTGTGGTTTAGAGTATTTTTACTCTCGGTAATGATCTGGGTAAACTTTTTAAAACTAGTTCTCCATTTCTCCCCTCGGGACTTGTAAACTATGTGAACTATAAATCCCGACATGCGACATCCTGAGGTAAAAAGGAGAGACTCGTTTAAATGATAAAAAAATAAATCTTACCTTAAGAGTATGATAACCGTCGTTGTTTGTGTGATGAGATTTCTGAGATTTTGGGAAAAATAAGGGAAAATATGAAAACTGGCTTTCGACTTCAAGCATTAAGATATGAAATTTTAAACAGGCTAAAAAAAACAAAGGTGGCTCCAACAGATCCTATGGTGTTGATAAACAAACTTAATCACATAAGGAAGAATGAGAATGAAACTGTTAGGGAGTTCCATACTAGGTTCCAGAATCTGTCACAAGAACTCCCTAGAACCTATCATCCTGGACCCCAATTCCTCATTTTCCTCTATATTAGGGAATTCTTAGGACAATCAAAATTATTTCTCGATAAAAAGGTCCTAAGGTCAATCCAAGAATCTTATAAAATGGCCATAGAAGTCGAAGCCAATATCTCCTCATGCAAGGAAGAACAATCCTTTGTTTTAGAAGTCAAGATTGATGAGCCCAAATATAACCCAAATATTCTTAAGAGAATGCCTTTCCTTGAGACCTTTGTTGAAGAATTCTTGAAAGGGTTGGAGAAAGGCATCGATCAAAAAGAGGTTGAGGAGAGGAAAATTGATGAAGGTTACCAATCCCATGGGGAAGAACAAGATTTTACTCATGCTTCTAGCAAGGATAATTAGGACCTAGTTAAAGAGTGAGAACTCGAAGATATAAACCATGATGATGAAGTATTAATGTGTGCTCCTCCCTCTAATGAAGCCATTTGAAATCCTATTCCTCCTACACAAGAAGAAGAGGATGAGGTTAGTGACTTTCTTTTTCAGGTTTTTGATGATACCTTATTCTATTATTCAGAAAGTGAAGAAGAAAGGAAATCTTTGGATGAGCTAGACCCTCCATATTATGAAGCTGAAGATGTAGGGGAAATTCATGAGGATTAGGCACTAATGCTTACTCTTCCATTTGATGAAGTTTTTCAAATATTCGATGCTCCTGCACAAGAAGAAATGAATATAGTAAGTTGTTTCCCTTTCCAAGATGTTGAAGATTTTTTATTTTTTATTTGGAAAGTGAAGAAGTGTTAGAGGAGCCATTGGATGTTTTAAACCCTTCATGTTATGATAAAGGTAATGACATGATTGATAATATTGATGAGTTCATACATGTCGGGAAATGTAAATGGGATGTGATTTCCTATAATGGGACCATCTTTACGACATTGACAGTCATATCCAAATGTTTCCTTTACAACTATAATATGAGGTTACTACTAATTTTGACATTTGGCAACAAGGAGATGATGTAGTTACATATGTTTTCCAAGAACTGAAGGGTGACCTAGTTCTATGTTCTCCTGATAATTTTTTATCATACCTTGAGGATTTTGATGAGTATTCCTTTGAGAACTTGGATTTATTCTATGAAGAATATTATCAACCACCGTTGTGCTCAGATATTGATAAGGGTAAGGACATTGATTTCCTAAATAAGGATACTTGTGACAAGTTTTTCCACCTCCCTTCGATTACTTTACCTTGTTATGTCACTAAGGATAGAGTTGGGAAACATGCCCCTTGTCCCCGAGTTGGATCCAGATCTCATCCCCTAGCCTAGGTATAATTAAGGAGATCATGTATTGAGGCCCACAATTCCTAGACATGGAGTTCCAAGACCCATATGAATTGAGCATGGCCCTAGAGGGCCCCTCTTTTCTTCAGTGCAGTCCACTTATCACCAATAGTAGTATCCATCCCACCAGATTGGTCTTGAAGTAGCGGTGAGTCTTTCTCCATGAGTTAATGAGTCTAGGTATCATGGTATGTATCACTCTGATTTTTGAAGAACTTGAATATGTTGTATTTAATCCTTCTTCATTTCTCGTTGTCTGCTTGGAAATTAGTATCTTTTCCTCGTTCATACCTGGAAGGGTGACATGGTTCCTTAGTAAGTTGATTTCCGTTTAGGATGGGTTTCTACTAGCTGGATCTATGAGAAGTCATCATCTGTTCCCTCCATATTGTTGGCATGTTTACAGGTAGAGTATGCCTGTCATTGATGGCAATAACAACAGTAATGACGAGACCCAAAGTCATCAGGACTCACAAAAGGATCAAACATCGAGGCCTTTGACAATTATAAATTCTTCCAAGATTGTGTAGTAAATTCTAACCATCCATAGAGAGATGACATGTGGTGAGAGATCACCATTTTGATGACTTGCAGATCAAGAAATCACACATAGGAGAACCGAAAATTCGTGAAGTCCGAGTTCACGATTTCATCATAGTCATTGGATCACAGAAGGTTGTAGGTTGTTGATTTGGAGCGGGTTTCGAAAAATCGGGAGTTAGGAGAAGGGAGGTGAGTAGTCCTCCAACTCGGTGAAATGCGAAGTCACGATGCAATTTGAGCCATTGGATGTAGAGGACACGTGGTGAGAGATCAACATTTCACTGACTTGCAAATTGGGAAAGTCAAAGGAAGAGTTGTAGGAACTCGTGAAGTCCAAGTTCGCGAAGAGGAGATCTCGACCGTTGTATCGAGGACTAATCTATGCCATCAGATCAGTTTTAAGTGGAAGGACAGGATAAGATAGAAACGTAGCATCACAGAAAGATTGAGTCATTGATCAGAGAACATGATCGACGAACAATGATTAGCTTGGGTCTAAAATTTGCGAGGAGCTTATTGTTCGGGGATTGTCACTTCGAAAGAATTGGCGACTTGAAAAGTCAAAATACCTGAAGTCCCGATGTGAATGAGGATCCACATCAACAAGACTATGTTAGCAAGGAAACATGGAAAAATCAGACGATGACAAGTGTCAAGTTAAATCATCATTTCAGGTACATGCAAATCAAAAATACGAGTGACACGTGGCAGCTAATAGGATCATGACAAGTCATCAAATCATTTCACTCCTAGAGTTTTACTTTGGGAGATTTAACACCAACACTTGCCCAAAGTTTTGAAGTCCTGAAGTGTTTTGGGGTTATCCATCGTCGAGGAGAACAGGTGGCACCAGATCCACAAATTTAGAAGTTTTGTGGATGGGGAGAACGTGAAAATCACCGAAAACAAATCTTAATCGTTGATTGTCAAGGGGAGTACGTGTCAGCTGATCTAAGATTTCAGAGAAATCTCACTGAAGGATTTCCAATTGAGATTTGAGAATTCTGAACCCCAAATACTCGAAAGAATCATGACTTTCAATCCAAAAGGCACACACGTCATTGGATCGTGGACTCCAGGTGAAATGATCTAGGAGAAAGTGGAGTTTGAGAATCAAAACTCCCGAAGCCCGAAAGGAGAAATCGATCTCATTCGTTGGTTTGGATGGCCACATGTCACCTGATCATTGAGACTAAGGATCACACATGGACAAAGGAAAGAAGGAAGATACACTAATTGAAGAGGACAGATGTCAGCAAATCTTCCATTCTAGAAGATATCAAGTTAACAACAATAGGGTTTGAGATCTAAAACTCTCAGAGCCCGGATCATGAAGTAAACCTCAATCGTTGATGTAGGAAGGTGAGATCTGGTCCGTAGAATTGAGAGGACAGATATGAACCGTCTATTCAGGAGCACTGTCAATATCATGAGATTGATGGTCGTGCTCCATTGCAGAGCCAGAACATGCTCATGTCTTAATTTTTCGTGAGCGGGCCACAATTGCAACCACAGTTTTGGATAAAGGATGCATGAAGGCTTGTAGTGAATTGCAAGGTGAAAAGCAGGTTTCTCTCAAACCTCCTATGTATGTGCCCACAATCACTTGGTCACATGAAGCTCATATCCCAAGTTCATATCATGAAATAGATCCAGCGCTCACTAGATAGAAATTGGGAAGTGCCCTTTTGGATAGGAATTTGGTCACCGCCGGTGATCATGTGAGGGAAGGGGCTTAGAAGCCAAAGAATCCATAATTGACTGGTTGTAACTGCTAGAATGAAGTGATAGTATCTACCAAACAATTCGACGAGATTGAGTATGATTGACGGAGGAGCTGAAGAGTCTTGAAGTAACTGCCAGTGAAGTGAAGATTCATCATTTAGACAATTCACAGATGGAAATGCGTCGAAGACTGTAATTACCAAAGAAGCCTAAGAATATTAGGATAACAACCACTAATGATGAACACATGGAGTGAACTTCCAGAGAGGATGAAGATTTTCCATGATGATCAGGCAAAGGACTTGACTTGAGAAAGAGATGCAAAACAAAGAAGTGAGGTGATTATGTTGGTTAGTTATGTGTTGACGGGCGAAATCGATCGTCCGTCAACTGAGAGAGTGGAACCGGTCCGGGGTTGTCCAATAACCCAAGCCGTTTGGAATGAACCACCCTAATGGGTTTAGCGGCTCTGTTAGCCAATCTAAGGTCCTAGGAAAACCAAAGAGAGAACTAATCTAAACTAACTAATCTAACTAATCTAAATAAAACAAACTAAACTAACTAACAATCAAACAAACTAATACTAATTAAATATAAAACAAACTAATACTAATCTAATTAAAACTAACTACTAAACAAACTAACTAATCTACTATCTATATATATAAACTACTAACTAATACTATACTAACTATTATCAGAAATATAACTTATCTACAAAATATACAATATTCACAACTTGCAGATTTGAATAAAACCTGGAAAACTCATTTTCTTTCTGTCCTAAGACATCTAGAGATATTTTTTGATTTTTATAATTTTATGAACAAGAGATAGAACTTACTGAAATTAAACGATCTAATATACTAACTATACTAAAAAACTAACAAATATACTAAACAAATAAACAACAAACAGACCTGGAAACGCCCGAGATTTGTCCTGTGTGTGATAACTTCGAAGTTGGTCGAAGGAAGGAAACTAACACCGGAAAATCCAGAAGCTTCTCGTAAATGATAGGATGCAATTCTCTTTGAGTTGTTTACAGGACAAACAAGACATAAAAAAAATCATAACAATTATATGATTTATAAATCTCTGCAATAAGGGAAACTTGTTAGGCAAAAACTTATACTTAATAATTCAACTTATGAAGAAGAGAAATATGTCATTCACAAACTGAATCAAGTAAATGCTATGTTTTTTATACACTAGGAGAAATCATATATGGATTATATTGATTAAATTATATCATTTTCAAAAGACTAAGATAGCTAAAGTAGTCATTAACCAAATGCAAATAGATACACATAAACATAAAACAAAATATTGATATTATGAAAAGCTAAAGCTGTAGAAAAATATAAAATTTTGTCTCAATTTATATTAAAATTCCATATCCTTGTTCTCCCACAAATGAGGATGATATTTTTACAAAAATAATAAGTATTTATAAGTTTCTCCACAGGGTAAAACCTCCCTGTGGCAGTTATCAAACTGTTTACATAATCTAGGAAGATATTCCCAAGATCAACTAAACTAGGAAACTAAAATGAAACCAAAATATTTCAAATATCCTCTAACTGCTCATCAAATCCAATGCAATTTTGAATTCACCTATAATGGACCAAAAATAACAAGTTAGAGAGATATTTTATTAGAAAAACACTAAAAATCGAATTCTACAGACTTAGCTACAGAATCATCTGATTCTGTAGCTAGTCTAAAATAATATACAGAATCGGAATTGAAATCAAATCAAATCTTTGAATGAGTTTTAATTCAATGGAAATCCAATAATTACTTAAGAACGAATCATAAAATGAAAGAATTATACCAACAGGATCCACATCATTTAACCAAGTACAGAGAAAACAATACTCTGCTTCAGTTATAGTCATGAGTCGGATAAATGAAATCATATGTAACAGAATCGTAATAATTTCTCAATCAAATCGAGTCTATCAGTTATGAAATCATTTTAATATTCAATTGAAAACGAAACAAATCGCAAACACTTCGCTACAATTGTGAAACAAACAGTGTTGGAGATATGGCAATAACAGAAGACTGACGCAGATGGTTAAGGACGCAGATGGTTAAGGTTGTCATTGATGGCTATAACAGAAGAATGACGTAGGTGATCAAGGTTGTCATTGATGGCAATCGATTGTTTATGCGAACAC
>ML837835.1:0-10775 GCA_009831015.1 Picea engelmannii | reverse complement strand
ATTTCTCATATATTGTGCATGGTATATTGTGGTGTATTGGTGTAACTCTTATACTATTTTTCATTTCTCATTGAATATAATTGAATGGTTTAATTATAAGTTGAAAAAGGTTTTAAATTGTACTTGATACTAATTCACCCCCCTCTTAGTATCAACAATAATTGCATACGTACCTACAAGTTCTGTGAAAGATATTTTGGTACAACCAAACAGTGATGGCAAAAGAGGATGATGGCTTGCTAAGATTCAAGAATTTGACCTAGAAATCAAACCTACTAAACTGATAAAGGGACAAGGCCTGGCCAAACGTTTGGCTGAATCAAATCTTAGAGCTCTGGATATAAACTGCCTGCAGGAATGTGAGGAAGACATGAACATAAACGAGCTTGATGAACAAACAAATGCAATTAAGATCGAGGACAAGTTTGTATCATCGGAATGGTATAGAAACATAGTATCCTACCTACTGAATCTAAAATGCCCGAGTGAACTATCGCCATCAAAAGCTAGGACTTTAAAGCTCCATGCGGTTATGTATTGTATTGTCGAAAATCAACTATATTGGAAAGACCCACTCGGTTTCTCATTAATATGCTTAGTCGAATCGGAAATAGAAAGGTTTATAAGTGAATTTCATGAAGGAGTGTGTGGAGGACATCACACTTGGAGGGACACGGCTTACAAAATTCTGAGGGATGGGTATTACTGGCCAAAATGTTTCTCAGACATTAACGCCAACATTCGAGCCTGTAACCCTTGCCAGCGATTTGTAGGCAAACAGAAACTCCCAGTGCTACCTTTATTTCCAGTCAAAACTGAAGCCCCTTTTCAACAATGGGGCCTAGATTTTATAGGAGAGATTAACCCACATTCTAGCGCCCAACACAAGTGGATCTTAACTACCACAAAATACTTTACTAAATGGGTGGAAGTTATTCCAACCAAAGGGAAACTGACTTGGTGGTAATAGATTTCTTAGAAGACAATATCTTGTCAAGATTTGGCTGCCCCCAAAAGATAGTCATAGATAATGCCTAGGCTTTCAAATCTATGGCTATGATCATCTTCTGCCAAAAGTATAATATCGTTCTTGGCCATTCTATAGCATACTACCCCCAAGGAAATGGACTGACAGTGTCATTTAACAAGAGCCTAATCAATATAATTAAGAAAGTGTTCGATGAAAACAAAAAGTTTTGGCATGTGCATTTAAAGTACGCCTTGTGGGAGAATCGCATAGGCACTAAAAAATATATTGGCATTTCCCCTTTTTAGATGGTATATGGGACAAATGTGGTGTTACCTATAAATTTAGCACTCCCTATGATGAAATTGTGGCAAGATCAAAAAGAAGAACCTAATCATGTCACCAGGAGGATAAAACAGCTAATCGGGGTTCAACAACACAGGGTCGAAGTAGATGAAAGGTTGCAGAAGTATCAAGATGACATGAAGGAATTATTCGACCGTAGGGAAAACGACATAGATTTCCTCCCAGGTGATTTAGTTTTAAGGTGGGATGCAAGGAGGGAAGAAACAACGAAACATGGTAAATTTGATCACCTCTGGTATGGGCCATTCAGAGACTCAGTTCTCGAAGGAAAAAATTCTTTCCTACCAGAAAATCTAGACGGTGAAATCCTCAACGCCCCTGTCAACAGTGATTACCTGAAACATTATATGACATAAGTAGTTGCCAAAAAAAAACAAAAAAAAAAACAGATGTGTATATTTATATATATAATTTTTCATATATATATATATATACATATATATATTTCATTATGCATTGCTATTTCGATTCTCTTTTCCTTTTGTAAATTGTTGAAACCTTTCAAAAAGCCTCGATAACCTTCATATTTTCCTTTTTAAAGGTTTCTAGCTACAAAAAAAATGAGCAGGAGAGGTACATAGAAAATCGTGTATCGGAAAATCAATTGCCTTAAAGAGGTGATAAAAAAGAATTTTTGATATTTTGGAAAGAAAATGAAACAGTAAGGTAAAGGTGAGATTTCCTAAAAGACTTGTTCTGAAGGGCTATCAAAGAAAACCAAGATAACCTCATAAGATACAACAACATCGTCTGAACTAATAAATAAAATAACATTTCCATGGTTAATCGTTTACGAAAGAATAAGATGAAATAAACAAGTCACTCAAAGTAAAGCGCTTTTCAAGAGTCAGTTTTGATTTTTTGACCTTTGTTTTTCAGTTTATAGATCTCCATCTGTCACCATTTTTTGTTTTCTAGTTTACCTTTGAAAAGCCAACATCTTTCTGGTTTAGCATACGTACAGAGAAGAGATTATGTTTTAACCTCGAGAGCTTCAAAGCAGATTGTGAAAAGTAAGCTAGTCTTCACAACTCCTCGGTCCCTTATTAAACAAAGTGATGCTTAAGTGATCCTGACTTTTCTAGGTTTTTCAACAGTTTCTGAAGATTGAGGCTTGCTCAAATAGGAAACTCCAAAAATTAATTTCTCCCTTTCTCCCTACGAACAAAGGTGTTGTGAAAGTTAAGGAAAGGTTGGTACTGAGTAATCAAAGTAAGTTGACAGACCTATAATGCAAAATATTACACAGATATCAACCCTCATATAAACTAATTGCCCCCATCTTCTCGCTCTCAAAAAGAAAATTATAAGATAGGTGGTGAAAGGAAATTCAAATATGATTGCCCCCATCTAGTCCAAATGATGATGAAAGGAAATTCAGAAATGATTGCCCTCATCTCAGCATTTAAATGCATAAATATGTTCCAAAGTGGTGAAAGGAAATTCAGTAAAAAGGGCCAGATAACTTCATCGGGGTACTGAATAGGCTCGCTGGCAGTGAAGTAATATCTGAGATATTTGTAAGGATGTTATACATGAATATCACTCTACTCTGGTAACCAATTCTTTTTAAAACCTAATCTACATCCCAAGTTCATACAGGGCTTCCTGATTAAAAACATATAATTTTCTTCTTTTGATGCAAGACGATAGCCACAAGATTTGTTGGGTCTCCTAGAACTGTTTTGATTGTCTTAATGCAGACCTAAACTCAGTAACGGGAAGGATAATGTCGTGAAGGGGACTACAACTGAGTTTAAAAAGTATATGAGTTTTGAAAATCTTTTCAAAAGTAAAAAAACAAGGTCCTTTCCCCCTTCGGTATCCTATTCTAGGGAACATTTTCGCTGGATTAAATCCATTGACTCCATTTACCCAATATAGGCACGTGGTCTACTTTTCTTCCCGTCTTGCAGGAAAACGGGATCCCTAGTTGGAGCCTATGTTAGAGCCGCCTTTATTTTTTTTTAGCCTGTTTAAAATTTCATATCTTAATGCTTGAAGTCGGAAGCCAATTTTCATATTTTCCTTTATTTTTCCCAAAATCTCAGAAATCTCATCACACAAACAGCGACGGTTATCATACTCTTAAGGTAAGATTTATTTTTTTATCGTTTAAATGAGTCTCTCCTTTTTACCTTGGGATGTCGCATGTCAGAAGTTATAGATCAGATAGTTTACAAGTCCTGAGGGGCAAACCAGCGAACTAGTTTTAAAAAGTTTACCCAGATCATTACCGAGAGTAAAAATACTCTAAATCGCAGTTAAGAATCATTGGGATTTCGTGTCTCGGCGTTTGCTAGCTCCAAAAGTCTTACCATCGTAACCTCGATAGCCGAAACCAAAATATTTTTGTTTTAGTAACTCAGGTTAATGTTAAAGGTAAAAAGTTTAGCCGCGGTTAAGCTCTGTCGGGAATTCGCAACTCGACATGTTTTCCCTCAAAATTTATACCTTCGAAGCCCCAAGTTGAGAAGTCGTGATATAAATAAAAAATGTAATTAATTAAACACTTAATCCATCTTTTTCTTTCTTTTTAATTAGATCATATCATCGCGATCTCGTGATTTCAAAACTCGACATACGAGCCTCCTGGGAGCTATACCTTCGAAGCCCCGAGTCGTGAAGTCGCGATATAAATAAAAATGTAATTAATTAAACACTTAATCCTGGTTATGTTTTGTATTAACCAAATCTAATTGTCGCAATATCAGGTTTTAGAGGTGTAAAGGGTTAAAGTGAAAACTCCCGATGAGGGGAATTCCGAAAGATTAATTAACATTTAAAAAAAAAGCCTGATTAATTAAGCTAAGCTAGCATTTCCATTGTTTTAATATGAAAATTAATATGCACAGTCTCCAAGGTCCAGGCTCAAATGCATAAAGTAGCGGCTAGGCCACGTCTTCTCCCTTACTACGATATGATCCAGTGGGAATTAGACCATGTAGATATACCAACCAGAAGAATCGTCAACAAGCAGAGGGTCACCATTGGGACTTTCAGACCCGAACAATTGCAGGCTATGTACAAGCTGCCAGTCATTTCAGACTTTTTTTACAATGCCGAATTCCTAGAGAATTTTAAACATAAGCAATGTGTGTAATACGACATGGCTATGTCTGGTTTAATCAAAGATTCGGTTTCACACCCTGTGAAGTTCAGGGCGGACAATAATGGTATATATTCAATAGCTTCTCTAGAACCCCAGTTCAAATATATCACTATGATGACCTGCAGATTATATGGGAGAGAGGACACCACACATTTTTTTCTTTAGTGGGTGCCTCTAATTCACACGGTCGCTGAAGGTTGTTCCTTCGACTGGGCTAAAATATTGTCTGATAGTTTGATCAGTTGAGTTACAAAGTATCGAGCGCAGAGGGAGAGAGAAAAGATTGCTTCATTCTTTATGTCCATGTATATCATGGACACCGTGTGTTTTCTGACACCTTTTCCCTTGATGAGTTGGAGTTGGAATCCATCAGAGTCTGAGCCCATCCACGTCTACCATTCAAAGTTGTGGGAAAAAAAAGCCTTAGATTTTGTGTATGAAATCTTTAATTAGGTGATGGTACCGCTGCATGTCACTATCTTCGGCCACCCACCACGCAAGATCTCAGACAGTATCACGGTAAATCTGAGCAGTATAGCCGACTGGTACGTGGAAGCAGAATTTTCATATCTCAGGGTTTTCGGTGCTTCTATTCCTCCGATGCCTTGCCTTTTTTCATACCCGATAGGCTGGCTTGTTGTGATATTGCCAGACAAATCGTAATTGGTGACGTAAGCAAGGAGCTTAAGGGATATTCAAAGAAGGTATGGCCATCTTTTCCTATTCATTTAAGTTCCTATTCTTTGTTAGATTTTGCGCATGCTAAAGCTGAGGCAATAGCCCTAGAGGACCTGAAATTGTTTGATGACAAATTCAAAAAGAACTACCCATAGAGGGTCATAAGTAATCACTTAGCCAGTTGTGGGCTTAAAAGGTTTGACATGAAAATTCGCCCTCGGATGACATTTTTCGAGGCACGATATCTTATGCCAAAGTTTTGGCTCAGATACAAGCCCTGACACCCGAAGAGAGGGCAGATGTTTTAAAATTCCAATAACATCGACAAAGTTGTCTTCCCCGAGTATTGTGGGGTGAGAATCCAATAAGAGCAAAGGTGCAACAAAAAGAAGCCGAAGGCTCCAAAGATACAACACCCAGACAAGAAAAACACCAGGACAGGGGAGAACAAACTAGGAGTCCGAAACCAGAAATGAAAACTCCTGATCCACCAAAAACGTAGACTTCAGTTACCACTCCAGGTCACTCAGCTAAGCAAATCAGAGATCCCATCGCCTCCATTACTCCCTTACAGTCAGCTCAAGGGAACATAGACGCAGGGTGGATTTTCAATGAAGAATTGATACCTATAAGGATGGAAGCACTCCCTCCAGATGAGTTCTTTTTGATAAGAAGAGAAAATCTCTGGTAAAAAGAGAATTATATCAAGACGCAGGATCAACGGTGAAGAAATTTAAGGTATTGACTTATGGGAAAGCTATGAAGAAGGAAGAATTCGTGACAAAAATAGCCGGAACATTAGGGGCATATGCTACGACAAACCAATTTTCAGTCGGGGTTTTTAAAAATCAGCTGAAGCAAAAAAATCGCCACATCAAAACCTTAGAAGCTAAACTAGCCACAACAGAAGAAGCTACTAAAGACCAGGCAAACATAGGAATAGAACAAGCAAGAATGGCCGATAAAAAATAAATTGAGCTGCTTAAAGATAAGCTCGAACAAGCAGAGTTGGTAGCTCAGACCAGTCAAATACAGGTAGGCCAACAAAGAGACTTGATAGGGCATCTACAAGTTAGATTAGAGTTCGCCGAAAGCCAAGTTATAAATACTGAGATATTCCAGTCCTAGGCTATGGAGATTCGGAGCAGGGTTTATGTAGCCCAGTGAAGTTTACTTTCCAAGGTAGAGATGATTCGGGACAATTGTCTGCTTATTGATCAAGTATTAGAAAACTTATCTGTCAGAGAGAGAGAAGTTGGAGCAGCTCAAGTTTCATTTCAAGAGGCTGTAATAGCTACAACAAATCGGGAATCGGGAAAAAGTTCTAAGTTTTCCATTTCGGAACAGACCTGAGGTAATATTTTGTTGAAAGAATGGGAACACAACATATCAGAAGGAAAATTGCAAGCCAAGAAGGTAAGAAAATCCTGTGAAGAGGCTTTCAGTTCTATAGATGGAAATCTGTTAGGCATTGATAGCGAGAGTAATGCTGAGACGCTGAGCCAAATGAATATGGTGAAACTCTCGCTTGATATAAATGAGAAAGAAGAAAGAGATTTGGCCGAAGTCTCACAAGTAACTTTTGCAGACATAGTTCAAATAGATAAATGGATTATTAATCCAAGTGTGCAATTGTGCGCTATTGACACCCTAGACTGGCAGATGGAAGAAAGGTTGTCGCAATTAGTCATAGATTGTTATATTTTTTATGCCAATTGTCAAGCGGAACCTTCAAGGTTGATATCTCGGCTAGTGGAAACATGTGTCACTTGTACCGAGCATGCGAGAGGGCAGGCTTCTGGTACCAAATGAAGACATAGGATAAATAAATGAAACAATTGATCTCCTTCTCATTGTAACTGAAAATCCTGAAACGATTGGGATTACATCATATGTAAATTTGTATAAATATACAATAGAAGAAAGAAAATGAGGCTGGACCTTTTTGGTTTGATTGTAATAGAGTTTTTTTCCTCGAGAGTTAATACAAAGCAAATCCAAAGATTCTCGATTCCCTCACGACTTTGTTATGAGTTTGTTTCCTTGTATTTCATATCTGATTACATTTCATATATGTATCTGATGAATGTTTCGCTATAATTTATTACAACCTCTACTATAGTGAATTAATTTTAGTTTTCTATATCGTTTACTGTTTTTCCTCTGTATCGGCTATCAGCAGGTATAAGACCAGCAAACACTTTAGATTTCTATATATATTTTATGCTTCATCGGGTTATTTATTTATCTTTTTCTTCCTCTGTTTACAAGTGAGATTCTCCCTTGATAGGAGCCTTACATGATAGATAGCTTAATGTTTTTCGTACACCTCATACACATTTTTTAAAATATAACTCAGTTACAGGAAAGGGCCTTTGGTTTGCACCCTGTTTTCACTACCGGAGCTCTAAACTCTCCTTTATACGACCGAAATCGAGACAACATCTATAAAAGTATTGAGATTTTCTTATTATTCGGTTCCTCTATGATTGTCCCTGTGACAAGACAACCTAATATTCAACCTGGACTATCATATCAAATGCATATTGCCTTGAATATTTTTGATACTATTCTTAAAATAGCCACTACCCAGGTCGAACTAGAATGTTTGTGGGCAGCGATTGAAAGGGACATAAACATCCAGGAACAGTTGGAAGCTAGACAACAACCTAGAAATCAACCCTAGCTTCCCTTGCCGAAGGTTGACATTTCTTCCTTCCCTACCCCTTACTCACTTTCGGATGCCTAGACAATGTACTTCTAAGCCTTAAGTATAGACTTTGGAACAACATATTTTTGGCACCACTGTCAGGGACTGAATTTATGAAATCTTTTTCCCTGGGAAAATGACAATTTTTTTTTCGTTTAAAGTGCCACCCTTTGATAGTGAACAAAGAGTGCACACCTTTTAAAGGCTTTCCAATATTTCACTTGGAAACTCCGCGATTAATAAGATGGCATCCGAACGAAGGAATACCAGGAAAAACCCGAATGGTAAACAGACCACACCCGTTACCGATCCTGAGAATATTTTAAAGGCGAGAGGCTCTCTTAAGCTGACCCTTGCAGTCTATCAGCTTAAATACCCACAACTGAAGATCAAGAGTTCTTCTGAACCTTCAAATTCACACAACCATCTTTTTGACACTAAGGATCTAACATCAAACTACTCCAAAGTTAGAAATGAAACCCATCCGATAACCTCTGTAGTACATAAAGGAAAAACTCCTATAGAAAATTTATCTATTGTTGATATATCGTCGACTCTTCAGTTGAATTTCGCTACCTCACATAGTCTTGAAGAATATTTCACACATCCAGTTTCTAAACCCATTGGTTCTCCTGATTACATCTCTTGCAAGTCCGAAGATCCAAGCCCTTGCATCCCTTACCAATCATCCTAGTATTTTTCGCCCCGCGAAGAAAGTAAAGATTCACTTTTAATATTCCAAAACCCCCTTTACAACTTTCCACTAATAACGATGGTAGCTGCTGGAGGGGGAGGTGGAGGGGTTGTCAGAGTAGGAGGTGGAGGTGCTCCTAGGGGAGGAGCTGGAGTTCAAGGGCCTACCCTCCCTCCCAGAGTGTTTTCTAAAGTGGAAGCAAGATATGCTCCTTTGGTATTGCCCATTCCTTTGCATGACCTTCTCAAAAATTATATAATAAATTTGCCAAAATTCACCGGGGAAGGAGATATGACCGCAGTCGAACACATAAATTTCTTTGATCAATTCGCAAACATCCTAGGTATTGAACATGAAGATGTGTATTCAAGGATTTTCATCCAAACCTTTGAAGGTCAGGTCCGAACTTGGTTTCAGAGTATACCTGCAGGATCTATCTTGTCCTATGATGCCTTGGAAGATGATTTCCTTAGACAATGGGGTGAAAGAAAGGACCACCTATTCTATTTAACCGAGTTTGGGTCTTTAAGAAAAAAGAATTTAGAAACAGTTATGGATTTTATTCAAAGATTCAACAAGATGTATAACAAAATCCCATCCGAGGTTAAACCGTCCCAACCCACAGCGAAAGTAACTTTCACGGGGGATTTTGAACCAAATTTTGCGCTTCTTTTATGAGAAAGAAGGGGAGCTATTCTAAACTAAATGCAAGATGACATTGTCGAAATTGAGTCAAATATGATGGCTTTTGGTAAGTTAAAATCTAAAGTAGAAGCAAGAAACCGAGAAACTAGACGCTTTAGAGAACAAGCAGGGTCGTTAGGGTCTAATAGATACACAGATGACAAAGTAGACGATATGGCTAGGGTAATGAAGGAACTGTCTAATAGGATATCTAAAATGGAGCTCAAACAGGCCAAAGCTGATTCTTTCGCCAGAAAGGATTTTAGGAAGAATCCCAATCCCCCAAATCAGCAAAGACAAATAAAAAACGAAGATCAGAAAATACAAACTCCCCTAAAGAACAAAAAATTTATAGGAGCGAATGATATCCAAGATTTCGGAGATTTAGATGATGATGTCACAAACTTGGGTGATGACTACACACAACCTTATATGACTAGAGAGGATTATGAAAAATCTCTAAACACTCAACAATCGTCTATTGAGGGTGAAGAAAGAGATTATACTGACCTTTGTAGTTATCAAGAAGAAACCCGTATGATAATGGTCGAGGTCCAACCTAGGTATAACTTGAGATCTAAGAGTAAGCCTATTTCAACTACTCAACCTAAGAAAATTCTCCCAAGAGGTCAAACTTATGAGCCTACCCTAGAAGAAACCGTGTTACCTAACAACAAAGCAAAAGTAGTAAACGCGCAAGAACCCGAAGTAGAAAAGGTTGAGACTAAAATACAGGAAACCGAAGCAGCTAATACAAATACACATTTAATCAAGATCATGAGTAATAAGGCAATCCAGAAAAATAAGTTGGAAAAGAAGGATTCATAATTACCAACTAGAGAACCAGACAAGGTAAGCAAAGTTTTCAGTTTCGAAAACGAGATAAATAAAATTAAGATACCAATTCCTCTGGTAGAGTTAGCAAAAAACCCAGTTTATCGAAAGCATATTACCAAAGTGATAGGTGTTTCAGAGCTAGAAATCCAATCTGACATTTTGAACCTAGAAGATGATATGTAAAGACCGTCATTTAATTTAAACTACCGTTGAATTAAAACAGAACAATAAATTTAAAATTTACTCAAAATTCACTTAATTTAGCACATTCAATCCAATATTTCAATAAATAAAATTTACTAACAATTTACATACCTCACTCTGATGCTATCTGTCGCTTGAACCTGACGTTGCTCCTTAGGACACCCCAAAACCATCCACCCTACCGACTAGTATGCCTAGCCCTAGGACATCAATGGATGTCCTAGCCCTCCGAGCCCAAAACCTCTGCAGCCCCCCCCCCCGGTGCACTGTAAATTCCACTGTAAACTCACTCTGTCCCAATACTCCCAGTTCTCCCCTCTCGTAGAATGAATGAATCCCCTCCATCATCCTTATCCACTTCCCTTATTCCTCCTTCACCACCCTTCCTCCATTTACTCCCCCCACCAAATACCTTATCCCTTTATTAATGCCTTATCCATTCATTAATTGCCTTATCCCTTATTTAAATGTTTCCCTTTTACGTATTGGTTACGTTATCCCCTATGGGATACGTAACCCCATT
>ML837834.1:91132-108442 GCA_009831015.1 Picea engelmannii | reverse complement strand
AGGGTTCGTCCAAATACCTAGCTTCTTCTAGCCTATAAAAGAAGGGTTAGGGGTCCCATTTGGAAGAGGAGAATAAGAGTAAAAAAACTCTGCCCAATTGCACATTCCCATTGTCCCAACCCTTTAGCCATCCTTGTGCAAAGAGAGATACAAAGTAAATAAGTTGGAGGACATTTGAAGAGGATCCCAGGATCAGGATTTGCAGAGCAGTGGCCGGTCTCGACATTGTAAGTTGATTCATTAAAGTTAATAATAAAGAAATACTTTTCCCGTCCCACTATATGAGTTCTTCATAGTTTAGTAAATATATGTTTGAATCTCTAACCCATTAGTCTGTAGGTAAAATGCATGTGTAGTTTGTTTCTTGTTTTGTATGCAAGTCAGCCTTGGGAGGAGAGCTGCTAGCAAGCGATCAAGCATGAAGAAGGATTGACATCGAATATCCAGAACAAGGTATGTTGGTCTAACCATGTATTTGTTGAAAAGAAATGGGGATTAGGTATGGGGACGAAGGTAGAAAGTAGGTTTCTTTTGGTCATATCTACATGCATAATATAACCCTATTTTCTAGTCCATAGGGGGATTTCCCACCACAACAGAATTGGCGACCATACTGGGGAAGTCTCTAGGGTTCTTGGGAATATTTTTGGCTAGTTTTAAAAGACTGGTTTTCTTTCCTATTTTTTGAAGTTTCTACAAAGTCTGAGCTAACAGAGAGTCTGGTATTCCATACCAGCTATCTCTGTTATTTGCTTGACTGTGTTTTTTTCGATACCCACAGAAGTACACACGGCCTGCATAAGGTTTGCACGCGTGTACCCGTGCCCTACTTTCTTACAGCCCACGTGTAAATGCCAGCTGAAGAACTAGCAGTAGCGTGTAGATTCCAGAAATTTTTTGAGGCAGTCATCCTCTTCCCTGTCAGAATCAGACATTCTCAGGGGTTTTCTGGAACTCGTTCTAAGTCTTGGTTGTTTGCAGTCTCATCTCATATTGGTTTGTTTTACGAATTTTTTCCTTACATTGTTTTCTTTTTCTGTTAAAGAGAGTGTCTAAGCCTTCAAGAGATCCTGGTTCTCAATATAAGTGGTCTCTTCCTAGTTTGGATTTTCTATTTTTAGTTGTTTCATATTTTTCGAGATACACATGGCCTGTATAAGGCCAACACGCGTGTACATGCCCTCTGGCTCTACACAGCTCGCATGCACACGCTTGTTGTTGGATTGTCAGTAGTGTGCTTGTGCATGATATTTTTTGTTGCGGGTAAGGCAGTCATCCTTTCCCTTGACAAGAGTTATACCTCTCATGTTTTTGAATCTTTGTCCTAGAAGTGAGTAGCTTAGGGTTGATCTTAGCCTTAGCTTTCTTTTTTTCATTTAAAAGTTGTCATTAAAAATTTTCTTTAGGATTTTTAGACAAGTGTGAGAGTCCTTTTTTAAATTACTAGTGTGTGATTTCTTGAAGTGATTCTTTGCGATATGCGATTAGGCCAGAAGTTTTTTCTTGGTTTTTGACTTGTTGATATTTTTCCTTTTTGCTTTGCCAGCATTCAAATAAAAAAAAATCTCTTTCATTTTCTTGTTTGGTTGAAAAGTGTGGTTTTGCATTAGTAACCAGGGAAAAGTATTTTCTTTCTTAAGTTATTGATAGTTTACTTAGATCGTAAGTAGCTCATAGTTGAGTGAAATCCTTCTTTAAGTTTGTTGATTCAAAAGATCTTAGAAAAATAAAAAATAAAAATTGAAAAGTTGTTGAAAATTTGCGTTAAGTGAAAATTTTTGTTTCCAACTTTCTGTTCATTTTTTACTTTCATCTTTCAAACATCATTAGTTTCACTTTCATACCCCTTGACATAAGACAATCCATAAAATTAACGCTAAATTTAAAATTTATTAGACTTTTATGTTTGTAGGGTTAACCAACTAGTTCAGGATTAGGGCCTTGGATTAGGTTGGAGAGGAAACTCTTCAAGGCCATTAAAATCGAACATTGGAGTTTGAGTTAGGGAGTGTCCAAGTCCATTATCTTGAAATTTATTCGAGAACCCCCTCTAACACAGGGGATAAACACGAGTTCGTGTGCGAAAAGGTAGCGGAGATAACCCCTCCAAAGCTGGACCAATCGTAGTGGAGAACACATATAGAGTGCTTGTTTTGGGATTCCGTCTATTGCATTTGCCACGGGGCTTCATGGGTCTCGAATCCATTCGAGGTCCTCAGTTGTATTCCAGACCACTTTCTTTCGATACCCTTCACATATTTTAGGCTCGATACCCTGCTCATTGTGGTCTACCTGACTTTCGACTGTACCCGCCTGGTGACTATTCGCACGCTGGCAACCTAGTTGCCTATGTTTTTTAGGGACATAAACAGGTGACTGTGGGGGTATACCGTGGTACCTAGGACAAACATCGGGCCACGCTTTGCAGAGTATACTTGGAGGGTACTTCCATTTTCGAGTTGCACTTGCACCGGTAAGTTTCTCTAGTGTTAGTTGTTGTAACTGTTCTTCCAATTAATTTAGTGTTTGCCTGTCTTATCTTATAGAGAATTTTTTAGTGCGTGTTGTTTTTGAACGGTTAGACTACCCTAGTGTGTCTTGATCTTCTCACATAGTGGAGGATCATGAGATCCACCAGAAACGAAGGCTTATTGGCCTGCTGCCGGTTACACTGGAGCCACCCCCGCCACCACTAAGGTGAAAGCTAGACCAACAAGGGTCTTTTGAAGCGACCGGGTGAAAAGAAATTGTGCTCGACCAACATCCAGAGGAATCGACCATTTTATACCTTGTAGCACAAGATTTTGGTCTGGTTGAAACCTCCACCACTGATCTTTCGGCACCCACCATCGTACCGATTCATCCTTACGAGTGCCAGACAGTGTCGCACACAGCAATGGAAACAAATGTTGTTACTCCTTCTGGGAATTCTTCAATTCCCACTACGGTTGTCACCACAGGAGAGTTTCCACCTCCTAACCCACCATCACTGGTCTGAGCCACCATGGTCTCGACCGCCTCTACATCGTACAGTGGTCTGATACCATCTCTGGCAGTAGACACAACCCCTTTCACACCAAGTGTGATAGGCCCTTCATTCTCATACGGGATGCCTAGCTCAGGGACAAGTCCTGTACTTTCCTACTCCACTTCACAGACTTCAGGTCTGGGGGCAGGGAGCTCTAACGCTCCTCTACAAGGACACATGGGGGTCACTCCTTCTCCTTTTAACGCTTTCCCTTACCGGGGAGGTCATATACCTCTTTCTTCCCCTTCACTCGGTGGCTCGCATCAGCAAACCATCGGGCCACTTGCACACCATAGTTTATTCGAAGCGGGGATTCAAGGACCACCTTCGCATAATATGTCAATAGGTTCGACACCATTTTCTTTGTTCAATGCATTTGGTAACAACGCCTTCTCATCAGCTACTTTCCCAATTGGGGGCAACCCCAGTTTTGGACAACCTATTCCTATGTAGGGTACTATTCCTGCACAAGGGGCACACCTAGGAACTTCTTCCATAGCAGGGCCTTGGAATTCTTGGCAGGGATCAGTTCCCTCATCAGGAATGTTGATCTAGGGTAATTATTTTCACAATCAAGGGAACCCTAGACAAAGCACTATGCCTATCCCCATAAGACCGACATGGAGCAATCCATCCCAAATTCCTTCGAATGTAATGCATGCCCAACCATCTATGTCCTATTTCAGAAATCAACCGATGATGTCTCCTCACACAAAAAATCCATATGTTGGCCATGGCCATGGTTTTTACCAGAACCCAGGCTAGCAGCCAAACTTTTCCTTGCAACTTGGTGCCAGTCAAACTCCAAGCCCCTTTTTCCCAGGTTATCACCAACAACCCAAACTACCCTTCTTGGTAACCTTGCATTTGCCAGACTTGACAAGGTTGTTGAATGACCCTATCTGTCACGATCTGCATTGGCCTTCTATGTCGACAAAATTTCCTTCGAACATCCCAAAGTTCGAAGCCAAGCCTAACGAAGATCCAGGAGATCATGTGACTACTTTCCATCTTTGGTGCTCATATAATTCGTTGAAAGACGAATCTGTACAGTTGCGATTGTTTCAACGTACTCTCATTGGGAGTGTCGTGAAATGGTACATTGAGCTCGATCGCTCAAGATACTCTTCCTTCGGTGAACTGGCAATGGATTTCCTAAACCATTTCTAGTTACTTGTGAGATACGACAATGGCACCGAATTGTTGGCCAATTTATCACAAACAAAAGTGGACCATATCTTTGATCACATTCAAGAATGGAGATGAAGAAAGAGTTTAATTAAGGTACTAGTCCCACTAGCATTCCTGCTCGAGTGGTTTCTTAAGTCTTTGGTCCCACAGTTGTCCAAAGACGTCACGACATTGGGATTATTTTCCGAAGAAGACGCCATCATGAGAGCTCAACAACTTGAGCTAATCTATTCTTAGTCCTATTTATTATATGAGATCTTTCTAGATGCTCCACGCTCAATACTTGATAACACCAGACAGAGAGTCGAACCACATGCCGATGGTATTGTCAATTCAGCACAAACAAAGCCCGCAGAGAAATTGACGAAGTAGTTGCAGCAGTTGTCTATACAACACACAGTGGCCAGCCAAACTACTGTTTTGGCTTCTCCCCCTACCAAAACATCAGATGTACACACAGTGCAATTGACTAATCCAAAGGCCACCTAACAACCTGAAGGAAAGAAAAAACAATGAAAGAAGGGTAAGGGGGATAAAAAACCTACCGATAATGCTAGCGGGGACAACACTGAGAAACAAAAGGTGAGGTATCCATGCAACTTATGCACGGAAGACCACCCAACCCATCTATGTCCTCGGCTTGCAGAAGCCCAAAATTTTGTGATGCAGCAACAACCTGTTGTGTCAACCAATCCATTTCAACATGGGAAAAATCTAACCCAAGCCTCTGCAAGCATGGAAGGGGGCAGCCAAGGACCCTCTCTGTCTTCGAACAACCCCGCATCTGCAAATGTATATATGGTGAAGGGTGATTCTTTTATATCGACTAGATCGCATGACTATAGTAAACCAAGAACTTTTGAGAAGGGTAAAGAAGCCGAACTCCCATCTCTTCCTCTACATATTGAGAAGACGTTGGGCGAAATAATGACATGCATCCCCAAAGGTGCATTCAAAAAAGCTTCTCATAACCCAAACACAAGGGCCACCGAGAACTATTCTATGGTGGAAGATTTATCACAAACCCCTTGTGCGATGTCCTCTTTGGAGGTCCTCCAAAGCTTCCCTTCCCCGAGGAAAGCCTTGTTAACCTCTTTAGGATCTGCCGAGACTTGTAATCTAGGTACAATCATGCTGGATACAACTGACTAAAACCTTGTTTGTATTACCACGTAGCATTTCAGATAGTAGTGGTTTATCCCACAGAAACTTTTACTCGGAATATCTTCTGCATGGTGGTTGATGAGGGCGCCTTGACATGCGTTATGACATTGGCATGCTGGAAGGCCATTGGCCACCCTATTTTGTCTCCATCACCTACTCTGCTCACTGCTTTCGACAGTCGTTCGTTCCGACCACATGGTATCATTTCCTCTTTCCCCATGAAGTTAGGAGGGAAGACCATGTGTGTCGAGGTAGAAGTAGTCGACACACCCCTTGACTATAACCTCTTCTTAGGGAGGAGTTGGACTTATGCCATGCAAACTGTGGTTGCTACAGTTTTCCGGGTCTTTTTGTTTCCACATGAGGGTCGTATTGTGACCATCAATCAATTGTCTTTCTCCAGACCTGACCATTCATTGGGGGCATCCACGGTCCTGATGATTGATAATCCTCACAAGCATGGTCAACATAGGGGTTGGTTTGTGCCCATCTTTGATGGGTACCTTCGATTACTTGCCCCCTCAAGGAGATATCAAGTTTATATCCAATCACCATAAGGTTGATATTTTTCAAGTTTTATCATTCCACATGACTTACTTCGATGATCCGTGGATACTTCCTTCCCCATCAGCCACGATGGATGGGAAAGGGCACTTGAGCATGTCCATGCCCTTGTCCACAGTTGAAGTAGCATACTATTTAGTCCAGCAAGCTTCAACCAACACTGATCCAACTCCTACACAAGATTTCGATCCACTTCTAGAGCCTATTTGGGCTCAGGGTTCTCTCACTAACACCGATTCATTAGACTTAGTCTTGCCTTTTGACGAAGTAGTAATTGAGGCAATGACTAGTCTGGACAAACCCAGGGATGATCTTCATCACATATCATACTTCCTCCCAGAGTTAAGTAGAATCAAGGCCGGAGAATTCAGCTTGACTATGACTGGAGATAGGTCTTGTCCTATTAATCCTTTTGATACACATGAGGTCTATGCTGAGGGTAATATGGAAACCATCACTGAAACCATACCGATAAATATCTCTAGAACCCCTGGCATCGTAGACAATGTTTTTTTCAGAGCATATTTCTCCCCCGAGTAGATACCCGACATCGAACCGCAAAGTGTCGATGATGAGGTAACTTTTTTGTTTTTCAAACTCTCTTTGAGATCCGAAAGCAACATTCGGTGAGACTGCATTTATGCTTTTTGATCTCGTCCAGATTAACTAAGAAAAGTAACCTCTACGGGTCTTCTTTTAAGCCCTTTTCAGACCCTCTAAACATGAAAAGATTTCTGAGCGATCTTGTGGCCTTTCATGCTCATTAAAATGAAATTTGAAGTCACGTCTGTCCGGTGGTAGTTTACCCATTTTTCGGTCCGGATGGTCAACTGTACGAACAAAGGTATACTCTATGGAAATTCAGTTCTCTAGAAGAGTACCCTCAGGTATAATTTTACCCCTTTTTTGGGCCTGAGGGACTAAACTTATGAAAAAGGAACCCCCTCGGAGTCCATAGTTAAGCTCTTTTCAAACTCCCTAAAATTGAAAAGATCACCGAGTGGCCTTATTCTTTCACACTCGTTAAACTGGTCCAGAAGAACATTCCTGACCGAGGCCATAGTTAAGCTTTTTTCAGACTCCTTAAAAATGAAAAAATGGCTGAGTGATCTTGTCTTTCTCACACTCATTAAAATGGTTTTGAATAGATGACGTAGCCCCTCCGCTGCCCACAGGTCGGAAGGTCCACGTACACAGGATCTTTCCTCTTACACTGGCCTGAAGAGATCTCGGAAATGGCTCCTCTATTTCCCTTTCGGGAAATCTGCACCCACAATTAACTTCGAGAAATTCCCCCTTATACTTCGGGAGATCAGACTTCACACTTTCGCGAATCTGGTAGTCAAGCACCTTGTCTTTCAATCTCCAAAACCCAAAAACAGTCAACACTTGACCTTTCCCTCACTAATTTCGGATCTGTCCTTCTCACAATTTCGGGGGTTACGATGTCAAGCAACTCATCCCCTCAACTCCCGAAACCCGATTTACCGAAATGGCTTCCCTTTTGGGAATTTTCCCAAGATCTTAGTTTTCTGCCACGTGTCCTCCTATGATGGACGGTCCTCCATAATTTCGCGGTTTCGCGAAATCAAATTCCGATATGCTCCGGCATCATGTCCTCTCCATCCTTGAAGTCCCGACTTATGAAATGCCGACGAACTCCCGATCTCCGCCACGTGTTTCAATCAAATGGACGGTCCTGATCTATTTTGGGTTTTCGCTATGGAGATTCCCGATCTCCTGTCCTCGAGACTCCCGATATCTTGATCGCTGAAGTCGCGATATGAAATCTTTGGGATGTTCGTCTCCTTTGCTCTACTGTATGAGTTTTTAGCTCTCTCGCAAGTCCTGTCAAATCCAATGGATGACGGTTTCTTGACCAAGATCTGACGGCCAAGATCCGTCGTTCTTGTGCGCTCCTCCTTCTCCTTCTTGAATGTTTGAAATCCGATGGTCCAGAATCTATCGACTGATCTGACAGTCGATGTTTTTCCTCCCGAGCTTTGGCGCTTTCCTTCTCAGACTTGGAAGGATTTTCAAGTTTCTTAAAGGCCTTGATCTTTGTCTGTTTCCTCTGCAAACTCTTCGACTTTGAGCTTCACCATGCACATGAAAATGCTACTACTCCTGAGATTTTCTCCTGATCCTCAAAGGATTCTGACATCTGTGCTTCTACAGAGTCTTCACATGCACACAAAGGTGCTATCTACCTGATATTTCCTGTAGCTTTGACCTCCAAGGAAACTCAGTTTTTCTTCCCTTTCTCCCTCAGATGGAGAATTTGACGCCCTCCTGGCCGTCCTCTGCTCAAGCAACCTCTTGCTGAGTCTTTCAAAGTGTCCAACAAACCTATGAAGATCCCTCAGTGGATTCTTCTTCAAATCACATAACTCTAAGAGTTCTTTTCTTCTATGCCTATCTACACATCTACTCAATGCCCACCTGGCAGAGTGTCTTTTCGTAGAACGTCCAACAATTCTGTCCTCTCCTGTGCACCCTATGCACCTGCTCAATGCCCACTTGGCAGAGTGTCTAGAATCCTCAATGATTCTGAATTCTATTGAACTCACAACAAAGTTCTTCCTCTGTGTACTCCTTTGCACTGGCTCAATGCCCACCTGGCAGAGCTTTACAGAACTCGCAAGAGTTTCTGTCTGCAACTGTGTCTCTCCTACACATCCTTTTCTCCTGAGGTGTTCAGCAACCTCAAAGGGATTCTTCCTGAGTTGACGATTCCAGTTCTGTGCCCTTTGTGCATGGCTATCAGAACCCGCAGTGTTCTGTCGCACCCTCTTCGTGTGAAGCCTCAAAGACCTTTCAATCCTGAAATGAAACATACTCCTGCAAATGCAAACCTATAGCATACATTCATATTATATGAATAACACTCACATACATTCATTTAACACAGAGTCATGCAGGAAAAATTGTTATATGTATTAAAATGGAAAATGCCTGTATTTACAAGGTGTTCCTGAGCACGGCCTGTAACAAGGTCTCGGCTCCCTCTCTTATTCTCTCTACTCACAGATTCTCTTCCTATCTTGCTAACTTCCTAACTCTCTCTACCAAAGTGATACAATTGATCTTTTTACCTGAGGGGGATCTTTGACCTCTTCCCTCCAATCTACCTACCCTATTCAATTACATTGAATAGTTGTCTAGCCTGTAGCTCGGATCTAGATCTCAGCCTTACAAACATTTAAAGGTTGATCTACCCTACACCTGCACAAAGGCATGGCTCTATGGCTCAACATCCTAATCATTTAATTACATTCAATTACATAGACTCAAATTTTAAATGAGGCTATGCCTCTCCTCAACAATTGAATGCATGTGCTCGACACAGCTGTCTGGATAGCTAGCTGACGTGGAGAGATGCTCCTGCATCATACTCCTCAGCTGCAAAATCATGAGCTCTTGCTCATGAGCTTCCGATCTCAAGTGTTGAAATCCCCCTGGATCCCAAACAAATCTGTGAAGTTGTTCATCTGCTCCATCTTCTTGTTGTTGTTGCTGTTGCGCCACTGCTGTTGTTGCTTCTTTCCTTCTACTCAGCCTCTCCTTGCTGATAATTCCTACTGATCGGATCATCAGCTCTTTGATCTCTCCTATCACTTCGTCCAACTGCTCCTATGGCTGGCTCTATTCATGCAGTCTCCTCGGCTGCAAAAATTTTCATCACACGGGAAAATCACTGTGATCTCCCATGCCTTTTGCATCTGCTACCAACTTCACTTGTTGGATGTGCATGCTCTGCACCTTCACCCTTCTCTCCATGGATTCAATTTGTTCATATAGATCAGCCAAACTAATGTTGTATGCTTCTTCTTCTTCTACTGCTGCAAACTCCCAGGTTGCAGTCTTTTCAGTCTCCTGGCTGAAAATATTGAGCCATTCCTCAGAATGCTCATCTTCTTCTTCATCTTCTTGGGTAGCCTCCAAAGTCTGCTCCAATTCTTCCTTGACAGTCTCAACTAGCTGTCCTTCTTCTGCTATTTTTTCCTTATCAACCACAACATAGATTTTTGCCTCCTTTTGGGAAAATGGTAGGAATATTTCGATTCCCCCAATCATCATAAGGTTCCTATGATCTTCCTCCTCTATCAGCAGCATCTGCTGATCCAACCCCATGTCTGAGCTCACCTACTCTATTAGCTCCTCTGGATGATTCCAACTCATCTGCTCATCCCTTCCCACTTGGTATTATGGGATCTATTCGTTGCTTCCCTGACAGACTATGATATCAAATGACCCCATCTTCATCAGTACTCCTTGCTGAATTGAACTCACCTCCGATTCCACGAGACTTTCAGACAGTCTCGAATGATCATCTCTGCCCACCTGGCAATTTGAGATGCTTCCACTGCCCTCCTGGCAGTATTCGAGATCCCGCAGCGACCTCATATCATTGCCCAGCTGGCAATGTGAAATTCCCTAGCTGTCCTCCTGACAGTCCGTGAGATCTTCAGCTGATCCCATTTTATTCTCTTCACTGAGAATTTTCCCAGTCTTTGGTTCACATATTTGAACCATCTCCTCAGGTTTGTCGAGGTTTTTAGCATGCCTCAGCCATCCTCTTAACAACCTACATTGTCTTCTAGCCATCAACTCCTTAACTGGCCAATTTATCTTCGGCTTCTTCATGGGCCATTCATATACCCATCTCAGCTTGGTATTCTGCTGCATCCACAGTTCAAGCTCTTCCACTCTTTCCCTGATGTCGACAAGTTCTTTCCCCCTTTCGGTTGTGCTCATAAGCTCTAGGCTTTTCACTCCAACATATCTACGGCCTCCAGTAGCCATGTTGTTGTCTCTGTCTACCCTCCTGGAAAATCTGCTGCTATCACTCTGCACCCCGAGTGTCTCATCTTCTCCTATAGTCCTCCTGACTGTCTTCTTGATTGTTGCTTACCTGCAAACAAACATCACAGAGTCTTCAGCAACCTTGTCTTCCTTTACCTTCTCGCTTCACCTGAAATATACAAGTGAAGTCTAGCTCTGAAACCACAACTGACGTAGTTTTATCAGAGTGCTCTTTTTTATCCTTCTGCCTCCCCTTGCCTAAAATATACAAGCAAGAATTAGGGCTCTGGTACCAAAGCTGACGCAGCCCCTCCACTACCCGCAAGTCGGAAGGTCCACGTACATAGGATCTTTCCTCTTACACTGGCCCGAAGAGCTCTCGGAAATGGCTCCTCTAATTCCCTTTTGGGAAATTTGCACCCACAATTAACTTCGAGAAATTCCCCCTTATACTTCGGGAGATCGGACTTTGCACTTTCACGAATCCGGTAGTCAAGCGCCTTGTCTTTCAATCTCCAAAACCCGAAAAAAGTCAACACTTGACCTTTCTCTCGCTAATTTCAGATCTCTCCTTATCACTATTTCGGGGGTTGCGATGTCAAGCAACTTGTCCCCTCAACTCCCGAAACCTGATTTACCGAAATGGCTTCCCTTTCAGGACTTTTCCCGAGCTCTTAGTTTTCTGCCACGCGTCCTCCTATGATGGACGGTCCTCCATAATTTCATGGTTTCACGAAATAAAATTTCGATATGCTCTGGCATCGTGTCCTCTCCATCCCCGAAGTCCCGACTTATGAAATGTCAATGGAGTCCCGATCTCCGCCACATGTCTCAATCAGACAGATGGTCCTGATCTATTTCAGGGTTTTCACTATGGAGATTCCCGATCCCCTATCCTCGAGACTCCCGATATCCCGATCGCTGAAGTCCTGATACAAAATCTTCAGGATGTTCGTCTCCTTCGCTCTGTTGTATGAGGGTTTAACTCTCTCGCAAGTCCTGCCAGATCCAACGGATGACGGTTTCTTGACCAAGATCTGACGGCCCAGATCCATCGTTCTTGTGCGCTCCTCTTGCTCCTTCCTGAACGTGGGAAATCCGACGGTCCAGAATTTATCGACTAATCCGACGGCCGATGTTGTTCCTCCCGAGCTTTGGTGCTTTCCTTCTCATACTTGGAAGGATTTTCAAGTTTCTCAAAGGCCTCGATCTTTGTCTATTTCCTTTCCGAACTCTTTGACTTTGAGCTTCACCGTGCGCATGAAAAAGCTACTCCTCCTAAGATTTTCTCTTGATCCTCAAAGGATTTTGACATCTGTGCTCCTGCAGAGTCTTCACATGCACACAAAGGTGATATCTACCTGATATTTCCTGTAGCTTCGACCTCCAAATAAACTTGGTTTTTCTTTCCTTTCTCCCTCAGATGGAGAATTTGACGCCCTCCTGGTTGTCCTCTGCTCAAGCAACCTCTTGTTGAGTCTTTCAGAGTGTCCAGCAACCCTACGAAGATCCCTGAGTGGATTCTTCTTCAAATCACAAAAATCCAAGAGTTCTTTTCTCCTGTGCCTATCTGCACATCTACTCAATGCCCACCTGGCAGAGTGTCTTTTCGCAGAACGTCCAGTAGTTTTGTCCTCTCCTGTGCACCCTATGCACCTGCTCAATTCCCACCTGGCAGAGTGTCTAGAATCCTTAATGATTATGAATTCGATTGAACTCACAGCAGAGTTCTTCCTCTGTGTAATCCTTTGCACTGGCTCAATGCCCACCTGGAAGAGCTTTACAGAACTCGCAAGAGTTTCTGTCTGCAACTGTGTCTCTCCTACATAGGCTTGCCTCCTGAGGTGTTCATCAACCTCAAAGGTCTTCTTCCTGAGTTGACGATTCCAGTTCTGTGCCTCGGTACGTTTTTGTCTAAATCTGCAGAGTTCAGAAATGCACCCTCTGTGCATGGCTATTAGAACCCGCAGCGTTCTGTTGCACCCTCCTGGTGTGAAGCCTCAAAGACCTCTCAATCCTGAAATGAAATATACTCCTACAAATGAAAACCTATAGCATACATTCATATTATATGAAGAACACTCATAGACATTCATTTAACACAGAGTCATGTAGGAAAAACTGTTATATGTATTAAAATGGCAAATGCCTGTATTTACAAGGTGTTCCTGAGCATGGCCTGTAACAAGGTCTCAGCTCCCTCTCTTCTGCTCTCTACTTGTAGATTCTCTTCCCATCTTGCTAACTTGCTAACTCTCTCTACCAAAGAGATACAATTGATCTTTTTACCTGAGGGGGCTCTTCGAGCTCTTCCCTCCAATCTACCTACCCTATTCAATTACATTGAATAGTTGTCTATTCCGTAGCTCGGATCTAGATCTCATCCTTACGAACATTTAAAGGTCGATCTACCCTATGCCTACTCAAAGGCACGGCTCTATGGCTCAACATACTAAGCATTTAATTACATTCATAGACATAGATTCAAATTTTAAATGAGGTTGCACCTCTCCTTAGCAATTGAATGCATGCGCTCGACACGGCTGGCTGGCTGGCTGGCTGATGTGGAGAGATGCTCCTGCATCAATAGATGTCTTGTTGGTGCTAGTTTACCCCTTTTTCGAACTGACTAGACTATGTTCGAAAAAGGTACCCCAATGGAGTCTCCTTTTATGTTTATTCAGATTCTCTAAATATGAAAAACCACCAAGATTACATTCTCTTGGCTCATTAAACTTACATCGAAGGATGTTGCCATTGCGTGTTTTGTTAACCGCGTTTGCATACCTGCGTGTTTGGTCTACATGTTGGCTCCATGTTTCTCACAACTAAACCATCTGAAGCATACCTTATATGAAATCCTTGTAGCACTTTACCTCTGCGTCTTAACACCCTTGGCCCCCGAAGGATTTTTCCCAAGTATCATTATTCTAAAAATCAGTCTTGTCCTTGCGCCTTGAACTTGTATGTTTGTAACACTCATTCCTCCATTGTAACATAACATTCCTTTATTCTTTTTTCCAAAATTATTGAAAAAGACAAAAAAATCAAATATACCCCAAAAAGAGGAAGGGAAAAGTATTTTCTTTATTAGCAGCATAATGAGTCTCCCTTGGATAAAGCACATCTGTTCATTTTTTCATCAAACCCTAGGATGTAATACGACCTTAGGAAGTTGTTCTCTCTACATAGAGATATTCTCGCTACATAGAGCTATGTCCTACATAGAGCGTGAAGAAGGATCACCATTGAACATCCAGAACAAGGTATGTTGGTCTAACCATATATTTGCTAAAAAGAAATGGGGATTAGGTCTGGGGATGAAAGTAGAAAGTAGGTTTCTTTTGGTCATATCTGCATGCATAATATAACCCTATTTTCTAGTCCGTAGGGGGATTTCCCACCACAACACCAGTGATCAGGGTGCACTTTTCATCAACAATATTGTATCCACTCTCACCCACAAGTTCCTAATTCAAAATCACAAAAGTAGTTAGTATCATCCATAAGAAAATGATACAATCAAAGTATTAAAAAAAATTATAGAGAGGGGGTTAACCAAGGTATATTGTGATAATAGAGATGACTAGGAAGAAAGGTTTCCAACAATATTATGGGCTTACAAGACCACTACCAAGAAACTACATAAGTATACTTCGTTCAAACAAGTTTATGACAGGGAAGAAGTTGTCCCAGCCGAGTTCATCACCCCAAGCTTATATATTGCAAAAGTAACTCACATGACAGATGATGAATCAGTTGCAGAACAGGTCACAGAGTTGTTGGAATTGGACAAAGCTTGATTTCTGGAATATTTTCATCAGACTATGGAAAAGCATAGGCATAAGTCTTGGCATGATAGGCATATTAATACTAAGTCTTTTGTGTAAGGTAATCAAGTTTTGTTGTACGAAAATATGTATCAAAAGAATCCAGGGAAACTCGAAATGCATTGGCTTGGACCCTTCATCGTTGTGGAAATTTGGGATTCCAGAGCTATCATACTTGCACAACTAAATGGTATATTATGTCCAGGATGGGTGAATGGTGCATTCCTGAATCCCTACATTTATGCTCAATAAGATAATTTTCGTAGCCCACCTGTCACGTGGAGTGCAAAAAGTAGGTAGGTTTTTCAATTAGTTTATTGTTTCCCATTTTTGTCAATAAAGGGGTGACGTGTCTAATTGTCACTTATCCTAGAGTCTATTTGTCATTATCAATTTGTCCAACCTGGATCGCACCTTTGTGGGTGAGGATCTCTACGTCAAATATTTTGTTATTTAGTAGCTTCCAAGTTTGAAATATGTGCCATGTCACTGTCACTTTTTTAGTTAAACGTCATTGGTACCCTTTTAGTCATCATCCCATAATTATCAGTCCAAGTAATTTAACTCCCAATGACTATCAGTGCCTTTACAGTTAATTGTTGGTGCATTGATTAATTTTACATTCACCCGCATGTCCCACCATAGTGTTGTTGATTGTTCCCTTTATTTCCCAAATCCCCGAATATATATTTCCATGATTAATAGTTACGTCTGTTGTTAACAGTGCATTAAGATACATGGTTTTTGTATTTATGAAATGTCCATGTGTGTCCTATGTCGGCCTCCTCATTAATCTCTAGAAACTTATGCTCATCTCCCACTTAAGTCATTTCCTTCTAGTCTGTTGTTTGAATATTTTTGTCTAGAGCCCCTCAAGCATTTTGTGAGCCTGCACTAGCACCTCTATCCACTAGTTTTATTTGTTTACTAGCACAAGTATGCTAGTATGGTTCACACTTTTTTCCGGGGAGTCCTTCTAAAGGTCATTGTTCCAACAAAATTCATTTATCCACGGGTTGACATTTTGGATGATCTACATGAAGACGCCAAGCAAAATCGACTTCTCAACATCGACCACAAAGATGCCTCACAATATCCTCAGATGGCTATTCACACATTCATGGATTTCTCAACTCCATCGACCAATGAATTACAGTGGAAGTGGAAAGAGTCTTTCCTACCCCTATGGTACTCTACTATGATGAACCTAGGTGACCTTATAGTGTTTGACACCACAGGAGAAGTCACACAGTGCACAAAATTCCTCATTAGAATATTGAACAATGGTACCCTCTAGTTGGATAATTCCTATCCCATCCATGTGGATGAAATTCACAAGATAATTGGTCTATCTATGAATGGGCAAGACGTAATGCAAGGCTTCCAAGGTTTAGGGAAGCATGGCCACAAGAAGGGAGATATTAGCCTCTATGACAAGTATGGAACCATGCGTGGAGGTCTTGGAGCTCATATCAAGCCAATCAATGATGAGACGGTACATTGTACCTACTATTTAATTGTCAGTAAGGCCATGAAGAACTACTCCAAGGGGGGATGCCCACTTGATGCTCTATCAATGGCTAAGTTTTGCAAGGTAGGATCACCACTCAATTGGTGTCTGTAACTTCTCATGGAAATTTTGCAAGCCTACGTCGATGTGCATGAGAGGGCCACTTACTTCATTTGTGTCTATCTGTTGTTTCTTTTTCCATGTGGAAATGGAAGGTAGCAGCAAGGTGCACACTGTCATGCAACTCTGACACCATGATTTCCAAGCTCTTTGACCCCTGAAACATTTTCAATACTAGAACTGATGAAAAATACCATGACGTTGCCTTTTTGCAGGGAACAATGACCTCATCATAGCTACACAGAGGTTCAGGATTCCACAATCGTTGTTAAATCGAAATACTCATAAAATCTAGTTTGACATGAACCAGGATAGTACATTTTTCCAACCTCGAGGTGTTGCTCCAACATTGTTTTGCACGCCCCCCTGGTTGTTTTATCTGGACGAGGCCATTTAGGACAAACAATTCATTGCATGGTTGGGAGTCATAAGAGAAAATAATAAATAAGGTGTCTTATACACGATTCTTACCATATTACAATGGCCAACTCCTACATAGACAAGTGGTGCAGGCCCAAGTATGAACTCGTCAAAGAGAGAGAGGACACCCTCAGGCTCTCAGGAAGAAGAGGACGAAGGCGAAGAGGAGACATTACTCAGGTCAATTCCACTCCCATTCCCATGCATTCTATATGATGCCAGAATATCTGGTCAACAGTTACGCAAAGCCATTGTTGTTTCTTTTCTTGTTAAGAAACCACAAACCAACTCTCCCTCCACATACACTACTCACTTTATTACCAATCACTAGTACATATTGTAAAAATTCCAACGTTTTATTTGTGGCGTTATGGACAAAATTGTCCATATTGTCGCAAAGTAGAGGAAATTTAAAAAAAAAAAATTCATGTTGCCCGATAACGTCAGTCTTTCCACATTGACGTCTCTCTTTCCACGTTAACGCCGCTCTTGCCACGTTTTCCACTGGAACATCTCTCTTGCCACGTTTTCCACTGGAATGTCTCTCTTGCAATTGCGACGTTTTGGAAACTAGGTTTTCCCCTCCAACGGTCACCTTAGTATGTTCACCAAGTCAAAATACCAACGGTCACTTAGGATTTTTTTACGTCGGAATTGCGACGTTACAAAATCTATAA
>ML837832.1:30601-44136 GCA_009831015.1 Picea engelmannii | reverse complement strand
CGGATTCAAATTTCACACCCATGCTATTCAACTGGACTAGAAGAGTATTGAAAGTATTTAGATGATCAACAATTTTCGTACCTTCCTTCATGCGCAAACTATACAGTTGCCTTTTCAGAAAGATCCTGTTTGTCAAGGATTTCTTCATGTACAAGCTTTCCAGCTTTGACCACAAACCGACTGCTGTCTTCTCTGTAACAATGTTGAACAGTACATCGTCGACCAAACACAGGCGTATGGCACTCAGTGCTCTCGCATCCATCTCATCCCAATCTTCGTCTGTTATGGATGCGGGCTGCTTTGCTTTTCCCAACAGCGCCTTCACCACGCCTTGTTGCACGAGCAGATCGTGCATCTTAACCTTCCAAATCTCGAAAATGTTCTTGCCATTAAATTTTTCAATTTCGAACTTAGCACTCTGCATATTTTTCATTAGAGGAAACATAAAAGAGACAAACACCACTGTTTGTAATATCCAATAACCCCTTTAAAAAAAAAAATGTGAAGAAATAATCTGGTGTAATTTTCAAAAGAAATTACATTCACCTTTAAAAAAAAATTTAATAAAGGAAGTCACTCCACCTTATTCTTCCACAGATTGAATAAAAAACCCACTCCACCTTATTCCTCCACCCTTCATCCTCCATCATTCCATATTATATTTTAGATTTCAAATATAATAGAAAAACCTTTAATACTTTTCAAAAAAAGTAATAGTATACTTTTAACTTATTGAAAAAAAAAACCAAATTTCATAAGAAATTTTTCAGCGCTCCTTATGAAATGCATGTACCTTATGTAATTGCCTTTTCATAAAAAATCTTTTTCAACGCTCCTTGGAGGAGATATGGGGTGCGCTGAACCAAAGCAATGAGCCGTGCGTAAGTGTACCAGAGGGCTGCCGCTCCCTCTCGGCGATCCCTTTAAAAAATCCAACGTATTTTCTTTAACAACGCGCGCGTTGACCTGTTTTCCAGCGCCGACGCACCCTCTCAACGATAGCCCAAGCGTCGAACCTTTCAACACAACTATCAACAGCTATTTCAGCGCGGTCGTGAGCGGATTTTTCCAGTCTGCGCCCTCCTCAGCTTTTCCTTGGCTCCTCAGCTCCTCGCTCTGATACCACTTGTTTCAATTTGCAAGTGCGGAAACACAAATTACCATAAGACAAACAATACAAATGCAGACACATAACACAACAAACAACAATTTACATGGTTCACCCAAATGTTGGGCTACGTCCACCAAGCATTGGTATCGACTATCTTATTATTCAGCTAATGGAGATTATAGACAGGCTCACTCCTCTCAGACACACTCTCAGCCTCTACGGGCATACAAATTTATAGCAATATATTAGAAACTGATCATTAAATGTAATCTCATCCATAGTTTAACTTAGGTGCATTGGTTTCAACCAATCCTGATTTGATCTCACCCGTATTCTAACTTGGTTGCCTTAGTTACAACCAATCCTGGTTTATAGGATCTAGAATCCTATTCATGGATGAGATTTGTTGTCACCGTTTCCAACAGTATCCAACCCCTTTTTAGTCTTGCCAAAGTACTGCCCATTTACCCACCATTTTACTTGATTTTTTTCATTTGCGTTCGTAAAAAAGAGCCTAATGCTTATAAAAGCCCTGCAGGTTCATGCTAGAAATGACCTTTAACCAACAATGAGAAATTTAGTACATAATTGCAAATTGAATGTATATGAATAAATGAAGAGGAATGTTAATCAAACTGCTCTCGTGAAAAAGGACTCAGAAGAGATAATGTTACATTAGATTAAGGGAAACAAGAGAGAAGGTAGGGAAAAGAGCTAAAGGTCATTTGGATTTAGAAGTTATTATTTAAATGTGGATCATTTTGTTAGGTTTAGAATCTCTTTTGTTATTTTGTCCTTTTTAGAAAAGTTTTTGATATATTGCTAAGGATTAATTTTTGGAATAAGTTAGAAGAGTTAAAAGTTTTTTTTCGAGTTGAGAGCTCTTCATGAGATGGCAGGAAAAAATGAACTGTAATATAAGATTCAAGCAAGGTTGTCCCTTATCCCCTACTATATTGAGAAGCTAGAAGATTGTTTGAAAGATGCAGGTTATGTCCGCACTAATCTAGTTGGTATAGTCATCATCTTTCTTCTTTATGTTGATGATATTGTTCTTATGGTGAGGAGTCCCTATGACCTTGATAAAATGAAGGTTATGATAATGAAATTCAAGATAATTAAATCCAAAAAGATCACCTAATATACTTTTGTATACGACAACAATAGCTTGGACAAAGTGCCCTTATACAAATATTTGAGAATCAATATTCATCACAAGCTCAATTGAAACTATAGTGTTGAGAAAAGGATAAATGGAGGGTGGAAAGCTTATTATAAGCTTGAAAACAATTGTAAATTAGGAGACCTTTGGCTAGGGGATAAGAAAAATCTCCTCTAGAATACTAGAGAAAGATAGAGAAGATCCAAAAGAATTTTATAACTTATAATCTCAAAATTAAAGGCAATACACCCTATCCTAACCTCCTCATAGAAGTGAGTCTTTTCCCCATTGAGAGCACGACAATGATTAGGTACTTAATGTACAAGAACAAGATAAACAACATGGATGACAAGAGGCCATCCAAAATCCCTTCAAACTCCAGCCAAAAGAGTCATTGGCTCAAGCGGGGATGACATAAAGATGCCAAGCCTTGACTAAATCATTGAGGAATAAAGGAAGAAGTCATTTTGTACAATATCAATAATATTAAAAATATTATTACATCTAAATTTAAGGAGAAAATGTGGTGCAATAAATAATTAGAGAATAAAGAAAACTTAAGATACTATAAGGAGGTGGTCAACCATAATCTAGAGACCAAAAGTGTCTTTCTATTTTGACTGGTGTAAAGAAGAAAATCAACATTGCTAAAATGAGAACAAACTCTCGCGAGCTGCATAGCGAAACTGGGCATTGAACAATTCCCAAAACACTATGGGACGAAAGAATCTATCATCTCTGTGACACTAAGAGGGTTGAAGATGAAAATATTTTCTCTAAGAGTGCCCTTCCTATACCCAAATTAGATCATAATTTCAAAATATGTGTCACAATATAGACCTTCCCAACCTTCTAAGTCACCAAAACTATGGTGATTTTGGAAAGCTTCTCTTAATGCTTTTCAATCACTAAAAAACAATTCTAAAGCAGTTGAAATAATCTCTTACCTTTCTTAAGGTCCAATTCTGGTCTCATTGGACGTTAGTCATCATCGTCATCAATTGATATATGGTGAACTCTTAAATTTTAATGGTAGGTTATATATTTTTTAAGTTATAATATTTATATATTTTTTCTCTTATATATAAAAATGATATTAAAGTTTTATTTCCACTTATATTTGTTTAAGTGGGTATTTTTCCAATATCTAGGATTCATTGAGAGACAAGTTTCACATTCTTCCTGTTAGTACCTAGATCTACAACATTAAAACTTCAACTCTTGTGCCCATTGTGAAAAAGGACATTCTTGCAGCGCCATTATGATCTGGTCAAAATTATAATCTCTTCACCGATTTTGTATCATTTCCCAAAAATCCTTCAAATTCTTCTACAGATTTTTTCTCAGGCTATATTCAAATTTCTTATGTTATTGAACAATATTGTGGCTTGTTCATGTAAAAAAAATATATTTGCCTTTGAAGCCAATCTCTATGTTATAGAGCACCCAAAACCAAGTGCTAAGTATAATGTTCAAAAGTAATCTTCTGATTTTTCTTTTATAAAAATATTTGGGCTTTGGTTCAAGCTAACCCAAATCTCCAAGTCTAAATCACATCACCATCGACCAACCAAAAGATTCAATATATGCCAAGTCAAGGGATAGTACTCACATGAAACACCAAGGAGAATGCAAATGTAAGTGTCCAAATGCCATCAAAGCACCCGAGAACCAAGAGCCAAGCGAGCGTTACAACATGACCGCCCAGTCAGAAGGGGAGAGCCACATGTTGGAAAGTAAACGCATAAGTTCCAAAGGCACCCAACAATGTTGAGTATTCAAAGCTCAAAAGCGCCTGGTGAATGACAAAAGTCCGAGGGATACTTGAAATTGCAACACCAGTGTCCACCAGAGCGCCAAGGTGATTGATTGAATATTGCTCGAAAGCATTTGGGAATTGCTGGAGGAGCGTCGAGGAGTTTCCAAGTGTTAAAATACATGGAATTATGGTTGTCACATTATTACCAATCGAGTACCCAATTCTGTCAACAAACACATATGTCAAATTAAACTCACAGGTGTCAAGGAAATCGTATGCTCACGATTCTTTTTCTTGTGGAGGAGCGATGGTATTCTCGAGGAAGTCTCAAAGTTTTCCAGGGCATGGTTTGCATTATTTAGAAAAACTTGAGTTTTTATGTGTCCGTCCTCATCAAACAAAATGGAAAAGCTTTCATTATGATGTGTCTATCACTTCATGTTCCCTCCAACCTTCATTATCGACATAATGAGACTACTTAACAGAGGCTTTCTTAACATATGAATATACCCAAAGAGTTCTCATGGATGCGAAGGGAGTCATACTCTTCACAAGATTAAGAAAAAGTGGGTTTGTTATGTACAAAATAACTCAGATATTTGTTTCAACAGGCACATATGTTCTTCACGGTGATATTGGTATAATTGATCCCATAATGTGCTTTTTTTGTTAAGTAAAAGTGGTACTATAAAGAGCTTCTAAGGATTATTTTATGAGTAGAGCCAAAGTCACATACTTGGAAGCTGTCACTCATAGGTTGATATCGATCTTGAAACATGGTGAAGGTTTATGAAGTGTGCTATTGGTGTACACAAAGAACTTGTATAGTTTTTATGAGGGTTTGAATGGGGTTTGGATTGATTCCTAGACAACATTGTTGAAAGGCATCCATGGTTGTGAAGGATTTTGTGTTAACTCTATAGGTTTCAGGAAAACAAAAATAAGTTGCCAATTTGCAAGGAGTTCAAGGACTGCTTTGTGACCTAGGGGTGACAAGTGGTAACCCATAGACAACAAATCAGTAAATGATGATAACATAATTTCCACTATTTTTATTTTTTCCAGTTCGAATAAGAGGAAAACTATTTTGTAAGCACATCCGGTAAAGAAGGAATAATATCTAAAAAACAAGCCAATGATTAATAAGGTAGCATATTTGGTGGTAGAGTATCTGGAAACAGAAAATTTGGATTACTTTAGATTCCTCCAAATTAGGAACATATGGCAATCAAAGGATTTTGATGGCAGATTCTTAGTTTTGAATGAACTATGGTAAGCAAGATGAAGCATCGAGCCCTTCTCATGTTCATCAAATCCAACAAGTTTAGATCAACTACATCCATATTTTCAAGGGGAGCATCGATCAACAATTGTATTCATATTACAAATCGATCAAATCTTCAGGACACATGGTAGTAGGGGATCTTGGTCAAAAGATTATCTCTAGGTTTCTAGGCAGTCAAATCATTCATGGCAGAGCATTAGCTCCAAATTTGAAGGATTCGATCCCAACATTCCAAATCGCTTACAACTTATTCAAAATCATTTTTAGATATTTGTTCCAAATTGTTTGTAACTGCTCTGAGGTTGTATTTCTATTTATTTCATTATTTGCAATGCAACCAAAAAGGGGGCGAGTGGTGGCACTAAGAAACTTTGTTTCTAATTGTAAAAGCTTGGGATTTATTTCATTTTACACTTAATGGAAAAGGCTATATGATGGTTAGACTATCTCTTCTTTTCTTTATTCTTTCTTGTTTTACTTAAATACATGTATATCTTTGCAAAGCATTTGATATATCTTGTTTATGTTTGAAAGCCAAGAAAGATTTTTCTTATTCCTTGCTCATTACATGATTTGTGTTTAAGTTCATTATTTTTGTTTTTGCATGATATTTAGAATCAATAATTTTCCTTTGTGAGTGAACAAATTGAAAATTTTCATTTTTCTTTCCTTTCATGTTAAACTCGTTTATCTAGCTCATTAGATTGACTACCATTGACTAAGTATAAGAACTTTGTTTTGTGATCAGAGATTGATATTGTCCTTTTCATCCACTGCTTGACCCATAAACCAATTTCAAAACTTAAAATAAACCTTCAATCACAACCTATTCTAATAACTAAGATGTGCTAGGCTTGGCTCTATAGCATTCTAAGGACAACTTTTAACACTAACACTTCCCAATAAGATTCAAATTTCCAATAAAAACATTACCCTATTATATCTAACACTCCCTTAAATCTAAAAAAAAGTAAATCATATTAAAATTACATTTGTTATAAAAAGGTGAAAAACAAAACATGCATAAACATATATGAAATATAAATACAATTTAATTATATATATATATATATATATATATATATATATATATATATATATGAAAAATTTCTATTAGTTTTGTTTTTTTGTCATGAGTGAGGGACATATTTTCTTAAAGTAAGACTTATTTTCCAAACCTCTTAATTTATTAAGGTTTTGCAATTTTAATTAATAAAAATTTATATAAAATTATTGTAAGGATTATTTTTTTTGTTTGTTAGTTTATATTTCTGGGTGCAACCACACGTTCGACAACTACCTCAAGGTGTTTCCATGGCTTCAGGTTAGGTCTTCACAGGAATTGAACCTTGCCCAAC
The DNA here is from genome assembly GCA_009831015.1 of Picea engelmannii. Lineage (NCBI taxonomy): Eukaryota > Viridiplantae > Streptophyta > Pinopsida > Pinales > Pinaceae > Picea > Picea engelmannii. The sequence goes on along the minus strand of ML837832.1, from coordinate 37,461 downwards.
AATGAAAAACTCCTCGCTTTCCACCATTGAATCCAACCCCTTTGACTCTTGTAAGGATTATATTGGTTGTAAAAGAGAAAATCTCAAAAATTATAAAATGTGTTATATAATAAAAGAAAAAAATAGAAAATAGAAAAAAAAAATTGTATATATTTTCAATATAACATTTTTATTAATATATATTTAATTATGTTAATTAGATTTAATTGAGATAATTAGAAGAAATGATTATTATCCTCTCATTTAAAATCAATTCTCACAAACGATATAGTAAACTCCTAAAATATATATTATTATAATGGTTAGAAACCTTATTATTATGGAATTTTATTAACTACTTTCATTTCTAAAAAAAAATTCTAAAATTACTATTAAATAATTATTTTATTTATATAAAAATAATTAATATATAAAATCTTTATTACCTCATTGAAGAAATTAGTTATTCAATATAAACATATTCATGTTAGTAAAATCAATGATTTCATTCATTTCTATATGAACGTAGTCATCTTAGTAATATCACTATGTTAGTAATATCAATGATTTCATTCATTTCTATATGAACGTAGTCATCTTAGTAATATCCATGAGTTCATAGTTGGTATTTGCTGTATTGTGAAGGTCTTAGTAATATCAATGAGCTTAAACCCTTTTTTAGGACCGGTCCCCAGTTGATAACCCTTAGTATGTGGAAAAGGTGTGGGATCACAATTGTTTATCTAAAAAGGGGTACCTCTTTGTTGGACAGTCCTATGGACCCTAGTCTGCTATTTTGAGCCAACACATGATTGACAATATTCTAATTCAGTCCTAGTGGATGTACGAAGGTTACTGCAAGAGCCCGAACCCCTCCAAGCCGTGAAACAGGTGTCTGAAGGCAATGGAACCAGCCCGGCCTCCCCCACTCCCCTGGAAAGAGGAATAATGCTCCCCAGCACGGGACACAGAATAGGACCACTTAGATCGGAATAGCATTCGCCTAACGCCTTTTCTTGAGGGGCTAAAAATAGCAGTGGAATAAAAGGATATATCTGAAGGTCTTTGTAATATCACTGAGTCCATAATTGGTATTTGAATATTTGATTTTTTGTGAAGATAAATTTAAGAAATATTAAATAATTTAATTTTAACATGTTATATATATATTTTGTTTTTTATGAGTTATATTTAATATTAATTTATTATAAAATAATTTTAAAAAATGGTAAGGAAATCAATTTCATCATTTTTATTTATATAAATATTATAATATTTTTAATTTTATTTTTTATATTAACTATGTTTAATATAGATATTATAATATTTTTAATTTTCTTTTTTATATCATTAAATAAATAATTGATTTAGTAAATTTTTTTATTTGTTATAATAATTTTTTTAATAATAATAATAATTTATTTTTAAAGTTATTGTTATAAAGTTTAGAGAGATATATATACCTTATCTCTTTTAGATTTGAATATATGACTTTTTATACATTTCTTTATCTTTATTCTTTTATTTTTATACATTATTATTAAACAACATTAAAAAAAAAAATTATTTATTTTTTGTTTTTTACACCTAATAAAATAATATCATTCTACATCCAATTAGATTTAGAATCATTTTTAAAAAGTAAGGAGAAATGCATAGCGTGGTTGAGTCTTCATTGAAGGGTCTTGCTCGTCCTTACAGGCAGGCAGTTTGGAAGGCTTTGGTTAATGCTAAAGGGAGGGAGTATCTCCTTAAAGATCCTTAGAAACAATATTACATCGTAAACTCTATAAGAAAGAGGTCATACTTCATAATGACTTATTACATGTCATCTCGTAAACTCTAAGAAAGAGGTCAAACTCCATAATGACTTATTGCATGCCATCTATGACAACAAAGGATGACAATTTGTCTAATAGTAAATTTGCATCGAGTTATTTTCCATTTTAAAATGTACTATGAAATATGGAATAATTAGTGAGTAAGATTAAGCGACTTTCTTAATGTAATATGTAAGATTAAGGGCTTTTTTTTTTAATGTAATAAGTATATTTTGTAAAAAAAATGGCATTATCATGAGAATAAGGATTATAGTATTCTATAGATTTGGATAGGGTTTTCTTTTTTACTATATCACTATATCTATGAGTTTGATGTAATAAGGTTTTATACATTAGGGTGGTAACACTAAGACCTTGAGAATTGTTGATATTTCTTTTTGGTAATTTTATGTAGTGGGATTGTGTAAATATATAGGAAAAAATAGTTGGGAGAGTAGTGATGGAAATTTTACTTATGACATGTTTGTTGAAATTTTCATGTAGGGTAGTTAATGTAAATTTATAAATTTCATCTTAACCTTGAACTTTCTCATATTTATTTTATCTAATTTTTCATTTTTATGGTTGAATATGAAATAGAAAATACAATAATATATATTTTAATTTTTTCAACCCAATTTACAAGGTATACAAAGAAAGTAAATATCAAACAAGGGTACTTTAATGGAACAATGTTTAGTCCTTAAGGCACATTTTCCAAACATATAAAAGATCTTAAAATATTACAACCTTAAATCTTCCACTTTAGCTTCTATATGTTTGTTAAATCATTTAACAAAAAATGTTTTATGTTATGTTAAATCAGTATGCACAACCAACACTAGTGATCCAAAATGATTTTTTAAAGACTTGGTTAAGCTTTAAGCATGAGGTCATTTATCAACTAGGAATTGATAAAAGAAGAATAAATTAATGAGATATTATAACATCCATAACAAGAAATGAAGACCAAAATGTAAGCATAAAGAACAACAAACCATAACAACAAAGTTGTTAACGGAGTTCGACAAGATTGCCTACGTCTCCGGGCCTTTGTCTCAGTGGGTGAGGCTTTCTTATTTATCTAAAATGCTTCAGAAGTACATCAGAAAAATGTCACAAGGATTACAAACTGGTTTGGTGGTGTTATGCTTGACCTTAAGAATCCAACACAACTGACGACACTGAAAAAAGCTGAGCGTAGCTCTCGGAATTGGCCCGCAAAGTTCCCCTCCTCAATGGCTTCCTTACATAAAAATGACTTTGGCTTTCAAATTCCTCGTCATTTCTCATGTTCTGAACCTCTCTAATGCTGCTAAGAACCCCTGGTTTATATAGATTGGAGTTGGTATCAACCTCCCAACTTCCGCCCAAGATATGGCCTCAAATCGGGCTCCAGATCCCCCAATATTGGCTAAAATCCATTAAAACCAGCTGAAATAACCAAAAAAATCATAACATATGGTTTGAAAACCCATATTTGGGAAAATACAATTGTGCAACCCCCTATTCTTGGGCTCCTGGTCACATGTGCGGGTCCATGTGCCCACGGACTAGAACTGGTGCATTGGCCCCCAGTCTTGGCTCCTGGTCCTGTGGGTATGGCCATGTGGTCAAGTCCTTACCTCTCGTGCCCCAAACTCTGGACTGGCTCCAAAAACTTAGTCGTATGGCATACCCCATGTGGCCACGGTCTATACTCCACGTGCTCCAATTGGCTTAGCCCCTGGTCTACAACTTTGGTCACACACCTTGGTCGGCAGGGCTAGCCCTGCCAACCGGGCGCTATCCCCCACATATTTGCACATACCAACTTTTATATTATTGTTGCCACATAGTTAACAAGTAACACTAGTCGCCCATCCAGTTAGCCCGGGAGGTTAGTCCGTTGGCGCAAGCAGAGGTCGAGGGTCCGAAACTTGCGAGTAACAAATTTTTTGACCTAGCCAACATTGGCTAAATCCGAGGTGCCACATGGTGCCCTCTGATTGGGCCATGTGTCACCCCGTGATTCTTTCGCACAATATAGTCAACGTCTAGTCAGTGCACAATCAACATGCATAGTCAGTTACCATGTCACTACCGTACAACCCAGTCAGTTGCCACATCAACATCCTTACAACCCAATCACCCTACCACGTCAACATCCGTACAACCCAGTCACCCTGCCACGTCAGCTTCTGTACAACCCAGTCACCCTACAACGTCAATATTCGTACAACCACCTGTCATTTGTACTACCACGTGTCAACCTATCATTGGGCCACATCATGTATGGACTGCCACGTGTCATCCATACAGTGCCACATGTCAAATTCGTACTTGTCCAACTCAACCCGAAAGCACCAAATTTGAGTGACACGTGTCACCTCCTGGTGATGCCATGTAAGCATGATGACATCATCATGGCGTACTACTGACGTCACCTGTCATATTGCTGACGTCAGCAGTACGGTCTGTTGACTTTTGACCAGTTTGATTTTTTGCTTGTTTGGGAAATTAGTCAGAACACGATATCTTTCGCATACGACGTCCATTTACGAAAACAATTATATGGATGTAATTAGCGCGAGGAGCCGGACGCAATGGCGTTGGTTTCGTCCGATTCCAAAAACTTTGAATTTTAGGCCTTCCTGGATCCATTTTGGATCAACTAGAAACTACTCAATTATCATGAGAACATAAGATGAAAATCAAATATGCAAGTACACGTTTTCCAACAACTTAATACAAGCTATTACAATTCATGCTCTCCAAACTCTAGCTAGGGAAACCATAAGAAAACCTTAGCCACAAGCTCCTCCTAGATAGGAATCATACCCAACCAAACCTGGTTGTTCCACCAAAATCCACGACAAGCAAGTATACACACTAGAAAGTCTTCCTTATCACCTATACTTACATCCCACAAGTGTACGAGAGAAAAAAAGGCAACCTCTCACTATCTTCTCCACATCAAGCATTCCAAGTAGCTTTAGGTTTTCCAAATGCCACAAAACCCTAATCTCTTCTCTCACAAAAAATATAAGGACAAGTACTTTCCTTTGCTCCTCTAGAGTTTTTCCCAAACCCTAGCTTCCTTGTCTTCTTAGGGAAAACCCTAACACTAGTGTTCTTCTTGAATCTCCTCAAGAACTCTAGCGATCAAGATATAGAAATAAAATTTCAATAAAGAAGAGGACAAGTGAAAGAGGCAAGTTTGCTCTAGATTTCACATCTCTAATACAATGATGAAAAAAAAGACTCTCTCCTCCTTTTATTTATGTGAAGCACTACATAGGTCCACATGTGAAGCACTCTAACTCTTAGTGACACATGTTAAAATCCAAGATATGCATGTCCATAAATCAAGGGTTCAAAGGTGATCCCTCCAAAATAAGTGTGCAACACTCCTTTTCCAAAGGCATCTAATGCTCCAATTCTCCCTCCTCAGCCATGTGTAACTTTAAGTCCACACACATACATGATTACGACTTAACCCAATCATCCTCAATTCAAGTACAAGCCTTCATGCAAGAAAACAAATTCCCACATGCTACCTAGGGCTCATTTCTTAGTCCCAGATGCTCAATGATCCTCCTCCAAATGGATCATTCTCCCAAGTAAGTAACCAAAATCCATGTATGCACCTCATGAAGAATATCACCAAGCCACAAAGGTCTCCAACCTCCTATGGAAGTGCACCACATAAGCACCAAGTCAATCCACAACAATCCATGAGTAAGTTATCTCCAATGTGTATATCCATAATGGTACAACCAAGGGTAGTCAACACACCATGCACCCCACATCCTATGAAGCACCCCTAACCATGGTGTATACACTTTTGAAATAACCCCAAAATTTAACACTCCACCTTTGCGAGGAAAGTGTTTTCACAAACACTAGTTTGCTCCCTCTACAACTCAATCAAACTTGCCATTTTAAAATCTAAACTTGCTAAAGTCTTGGAATCAACCATTAGTCCCTACAAAGGAACTGTCACCTAAATATCATTCTCCTCCTGTTAATGATTGCAGCTATGTGAGACATTCTTCAGCTTACAAACCTGTGAGATGTGGATCATTGCAGCCATGTGAGATATTCTCTAGATTACAAACCTGAGAGAAAGCCCTTGAAGAGGGTGTGTGGTTCCTATCTGAGACAGAGCTGGAATGTAGAGATGACCTCCTCCATTCAAAGAGTTGAGAAGAACTCCAGATGATTATCCCGTGGGAAAGGCGATCTACTGAGTTAGATGTGCCTGTGGTTGAGCACAAGGTGCCTCCTCTGAGCAACAAAGTTGACGAGAAACTCCAGATGACCCTCCTGTGTGATGCAGTGGGAAAAAGGATCTGTTGAGTGGACGTGCATGTGGACGAGCACAGGTGAATGTGTGAAGAACTAGTTCTTCTGTGTAATGAAGTAGGCCAGAGATATGGACATCCCTATGAATGTGCCCCTAGTGGATGAGCACTAGTGGGTGTATCAGATCCCTTGCTATATTGTTCAAGAGTCAGACCTGCCTGTAACCCTAATTGTAATGAAAAGGGTATAGGTTGGCCCCACCTTAATGTGATTGGTAATTAATGTAAAAGATAATTAATCTGGTTAATATTAATTATATTACAAGCTAGTGAGGTCGGCCCTGTTGTGCCAATAGAAAATTTTGTTGACAGGTTCAAGTTAGTATAAGTAAAGGTAAATTCCCCATTGAGGAAACATATATTTCAAGTGAGTTTGGAAATTTTAGCAAGTACACCTTATTGGGAAAAGTGCACACCTCTCTTGGGCACTAGTCTTTTAGGGTTTGAGCACCCTCTTGTGTGCTAGGTTTTATATTGGTGGTGAAAGTATTTCTCTTGAGGAATATAGCAAAGGATTTGGTTGGGTTTTCTTCTTTTGTTGAGAAGGGTTTCCTATGATACTTCTTGTGTTCTTGTGCATGGTGCTTCTTCTTGTGATCTTGGTTGTTGCAACATTTATGGTTATGGTTAAATGATAAAAATGGAATGAACTTCATGCTTAACCTTGACTATTGAAAAATCAACATGGTATCAGATCATAGGTCTTGAAAGAACC
>ML837831.1:30948-55065 GCA_009831015.1 Picea engelmannii | reverse complement strand
ATGTCTCCCTCTCTCTTCCCCCTTCCACTCAATCTCTCTTTCTCTCTCTACCCCCACTAATACATTTGGGCCAAATTTCGAGGACGTGTTCGTAGCAATTGCCACTTTATATTGTCGAGAGATCGAAAAGCATCGAACCCCCTCAAACATCGTTTCACATGATGTCGATTTTCTGATGACAGAGATATTGTCTTTGTTGCGACATTTCATGTGGACACGTGTTGTCTCGGACTTCACTGTCGAATCCCACTATGGACGTCGCTACAGCGACACCAAGACATCTCACCTGAGATGCCATAGATCGTCGGTCTTCCAACGCGTATTCTATATCAACGAAATCTCACCTATGACATTAACGCCATGACAACGACGCTAGGAACATCGGACATTCAATGGAAGGTAGCGTCGGTATTCAGACATCTATGCTATATCAGCGACGTTTCACTTGCGACATTGACGCCATGACAGTGACGTTAAGAACGTTGGACAACCGACGAAAGGTATGTTGGTCTTCCGACGTCTACGCTATATCAACGACATTTCACCTGCATGTTGACACCATGAAAATGACGCTAGGAACGTCAAACAACTGACATAATACAACATCAGTGTTCCAACATTGATGTTATATTAGTGACGTCTCACCTGTGACGTTGACACCATGACAACGATGCTAGGAATGTCGGAGACCGACGAAGGGTAACATCGATATTCCAACGTGTATGCTATATCAGCGATGCTAGGGATGTCAGAAGAAAGATGACCTGTAGGTGTTTAAAAAAAAATCACAAAATTGATGAGCCTCCTTTCTGCAACACCACTACTATGACCAAGAAAATGGATATGCAAGCACTGAAAAAATGTTATGTTTTGTTCTCTCCATGTATCCATGTGGCCCCTTGATTGACGATTGTCATGCATTTTTGGAAACACAAGTGTAGGAATTTTAACACTCCATTTTCCTCCAAAATGAATTCCAATGATCTACGTGGCCTTATGGCCAAATCCCCATCAATGACTTACATGGTTTTGGAAGAAAAATGTATACAAAGTTTAATTTAACCATGAGCCTCTGAAATAAAAAACCACAAAAAATGCAATGTACATGTTAGCCTTTGGATATATTTAGAGATGTTTGAACTAGGTTACAAGCTTTGAAATGGTTTTAATCACCCTTGGTGGTATTGGGCCATGGAGAAGATAAGTACACAATCCAAATTCACAAAAAAACTAAGAATAATTCATTCAAACCATAAATGTTAGATACGATGCCAATCAATGTTATGTTCTTTTGGATGGTCTAAGGCTCTAAAGTGAAATCATACTAGGATGACCAACACCACTAGAATCCCAAAAGACAAAACCTCATTTGCCTTTACATTCTTTAAGGCCCATTTGGAAATTGAGCTAAGTTCCTTTAATATGGAATCAAAATGGTTCTCCATGCCTCCCATCACTATCATAGACTGAAGTTGTGATATATAATTTATCTTTTTCATTACACTAATTTCATTTTCAAATATGATCCTAGTATGATACAATACAAAATCAAATTTGTTAAGCTTGAGAGAGTGACTACTTCCAAAATGATGCAAGATTCATCCCCTTTGCAGATTGTATCAAATAATCTATTATATGTATTTTAATAGCAATGCTTCGAAGAGAAAGAATGTTGTTTTTTCCACCCATTATGAAGGTAACACCTTCCAAGGAGAGTTGGCAAGAGGGGCGCCCACAAGAGGAATCGTAACGAAAACAAGGCAGTGCACCCAAATGCAACGCAAGGTGAGTTGGAAAGAGGTGTGTCCACCCACATGAAGAGTCGTAATGAAAACGACCACACAAGGGTATTTATCCAATGAGACAGAGGATTCCTTCTGACAAAGCTTGAAATAAAGCTTCATTTTCTCTATTAGTTTTATACACACAGATTGTACATAGATTACATCAATCTTTGATGCCTTCTAGACCTAGATCTCATCCAATAGGCCCTTTTCCTCTCTCTATCCTAATTACTCATCCATTTGACCATCTAATACAATGTACATAGGATTACAATTATACTCAACATGGTTTGAAGATAATATTATCTTAGATCCACAAATTTTTCAACAAATCCCTAATACAGACTTCAGATCCATAATATTCTCCTAAGATCCTATAATTGCTCAACTCCTCTCTTTGAGATGTGTCCTATTTAGGTAGTCTTGATTACATTTGAATATCTCATATTAATTACATTAATATTTAGAAACCATCCATTATCCTCGTTAACAATCTCACTCTTCTAGATACATGCACATAACTCAAGAAATACAACATTTCATTAGGGAACCAAATCCCTTAGTAAACTTTTAGAGACCCCCTAGGTATGCTCCTTAGGTCTTAGATTTGGAAGCTCAAATGCTCCTACATCATACTCCTAAGGTTGAAAACATCCATGATCTCCGGATCATGTGTTTTCATTAGCTGATATCAAAGTCCTCCTGGATCCCAAACTTGAGTTTGTAGTTGTCCAAATGCTTTGCACCCTTGTTACTGTTGCATAATTATTTTCTGTTGACCCACTCTTTTCCTTTCAATCATCTAAAAATTCTTATTGATCATCTCCTTTGCTTCTATTCTTATCCATCTGGACTGCTCCATCATCAACTCCCATAACTCTTCAATAACAAAATCAATTTATGTTATCTTCATCTCTTGAAATCCCTTACTGTCTTCATTAACATCTGCTTGGGTTGCATATCCTTGTTGTATTTTTTTTTCCATTGTCTGCATTACATTTTTAGTTCCATACCTATGTATATTATCCAGGATTTGAGAACATTCATGTACCCAATAATACACATTCTCCAATTCCACACTTAATTTATGGAATCTTTCCTGCAAATTATGCTCTTGAATTTGATTAAAACAACATATCAATATCAATTTTTTCATACCTTCACTTACCAAATCAACAACATCCTCATTATCCAATTCCATCATTACTTCTTTGTACTCTTCTGTAGCCCAATGTAACATTTCCTCAATAGAAATATATCCAAGCCAATTCACTGTCTTATTTGTATCTTCAACATCCTCAACATCTTCATTCTCCAAGTATACACAATCTTTCTTCTCATTGTATTCATAAAAAAATGATGTCTCAATATTTGACAAGACGAAACTCAAAATATGTATGTTTTCTATGGATTTCCAATCTCCATAACCTGCATACATACACCAATTGTTAGTTCAAAACTATTAATATATATTGTTTCCACCTTCATATTTTGTTGTTATGAATACCCAATGCCTTCATTTTGATTCTTTGTTGAAGATATATTTATTAAAAAAAAATCTTCGTCTGTATGTCCAATATTCCTATCTTATATTGGCCTCCTTGCTTAAGTTCTCTTTTCTCTTTCTTCTTCAGACATTTTTTCAATCCCATCATCCTTTTTTTCTTGGTTTCTCGCAACTACATTTTCCTAGGGTTTCTCATATTTCTCCATCCAATGAATGGGGGTTTCTACATCATCCTCAAACATTAATTCTTGCTCAGGTTCACACCAGTGAACTCCTTCATCTTTCTCCATCTTTATAACAACTTCAAACAATTATCCCTCTGTACTATCTCTTTGTTCTGAGCATTTCTTTTGAATTCCTTTGTATTCAACATAATTTAAATTATGTGTTGTTCTAATGCTTGTAGAAAGCATATCTCCATCCTCTTCAGCCTTTATGACAGTCTCAAATAATTGTCCAAATTCTTCCTCTATATAACCTGCAATCACATACAATGGGTTTAAATAAAAAATATGAGGGTCACTATCCTCATCCAATTCCTCTATCAGCACATCATCATGTTGATATGAACTATGCAAAGACTTCATGAGACTTTTTGCAATTATGTCTTTCTCTTCATATCCTCCTCCAAGGATATATCCTTCCTCTCATTCACAATAAAAAATATGCATCCCATACTCAACTACTCTGAGTTCCTTCTTCAATTTGGCATACATCCTTTGTCTCAGCTTCACCTGTAGTGAATTCCATCTCACTTTATTCTTTCTCATTATCTAACCATAACATTGGTATTTCTAACCTTCATCTAGCAACTTCTCTATCATACCGAGTCTTTATTTCCATTCAACCAACTCCCTACCAAAGTCTTCTTCACTCATCCTTAATATGCCATTTGCCTTGGCATCATTTTTCCTTCTCTTATTGTGGCTTCCTTCATGACTATCAGTAGTCATCTTCTCTTCCTTCTATGAACTCTCCTTTCCCACTTGTGAGATGCAACGAGCCTCCTTTATCTCTTTTAAACAAGTCTCCTTCTTGTTACCAATACCAAGTCATCCTCTTGGCATCTACCTGGTTCTATGCAACATAACCTTTCTTGAGAACTCCTGCTCATCAACTTCTAAGGTTGGTTGGTTTTTTCATTCCAACTCCTCACCTTAAATTGAGAACCTATGTTGTTCTCATCTCTCAACAACTTACTTTACTAAATCTTCCACAAGCATTGCTCTGATACAATTTTCACTCTACAACTTCCTTGTTGTACAATTCTACTATTACCTACATCCACAATACATTTTAGACCAAATCAATTTACAATTTTTTTACCTGAGATATATTTCTCCATGATCTCATTCCTCCTTTTGGCTAGAACTCCTAATAACATCCCAAATCTAAACTCAATTCTCACCTTTGTTTCCTATGCAACTCTGCAATTTTGCATGTATCCACCTACTAGAACAATCTCCAATATATGTAAAGAACATCAGTGTTATTTCACTTCTCCAAAAGTGCAACCTCTGCAAATTTCTAATCCACCATAACATTCAATTTCCAAAGAGCCTACTTTGCATTGATACCAAAACTTATGACCTAGCCCAAGTCAAAAGACATAGTTAGGTAGTCTCAAATATTTTCCAGTTGATCTATAAGTCCTCAAAGGGACTGCCATAGGATCTTTGTAGTGAATACTTCAGTCTTTGTAGTCTATAAAAACACTAAAAACTTCTCTACATAGTGTCCTTCAATATTTGATGAGGTTTCTTCTTAACTTGATCACATGAAATGGATCAATTTTTTTTTCGTTCCCTTTGATGTAACATCCTCGGCCACCTAGGTCAGGCCATGCTACTCCAGAAAACACTTTCATTCTCTGATACCATACTATAACATACCCAACATCCAACTGGGCTATGCCACGTAAAATTTTTGAACTTCATGAAATTAAAACATATACACACAGAACTCTTGCAGAACTTTATATATAAAACATAAATAGACAAATACATATTGTAAATGCACATATTCATACGGAAATGAAAATAAGCATATACATGCAATATATAAATGAAATTCCCATAAATACAACACATAAATAATAATGCAACATATAAATTAACACACAATTGACACTTATCTTGGTAATAATATCACCGACTACGTCCAGACCTTCCACAAACCTCCCATCCTTAGACCACACTGCTCATCACTCACAGCAGTGGGTCACCCCCGAGTTGGGACTAAACTCCACCCAGGTAAAGGTGTTCCTAACCAGGATGATGTATCATGGACAATAGGAAAGACTTTGTCACAGGTGCCAACTCAAACTAACATCCTACAGTCCCTCATTCCCCACATGCCTGTCCCACCCCAGGAAGTGTGCCCCTTCTCTGCTCAACAGTCCTTCAGTTGCCCCACTTCCTTTCTGGGCTTCAACAACAGGCCGAACAAGAAGTCTCAGAGCCCTGCCACTGTAGTTTAGCACCTTCAGAAATCAATTCCCAACAATTCTATCACCTTGAGAGATTTCTCATGGGCTTGACAACCCACCTCTTCAATATCCCACGGGCCTGAAAACCCACTTCTTCAGTCCATATCCCAAGCTAATTAGGTACACAAACATGTATGGGTACAAATACATGCCCAGGTATAGTGACAAGAAGGTATGGAGGACAACTGCCCGAGTGAGTGAATGATCATGGAATCCTCGAATGGATAATTGAATGATTGCATGAATGGATGAATGCCCCCCAAAATGAACTAAGTCCAAACTATATGTATGCATGTTCCCAACTTGACACTTGTCATGTTGGGAGCTACTTTGGCCCACTTGTCCCCATCCTTAGAACTTAGGATAAAATAATTTTCCATACTTTATGATTTAAGGAATATTAATATAATATTCCTTTTTGGCTTAAGCTCCCTAGCTTAGCCCTTTTTCTTAACTTTTATCCCCCCCCTTCCCTAACTAGTGGAGTTTAGTCCGCATACTCTTTTATCGTGGTCGGTCTGCGCACAACGATGCATTTTATATTAATGATAAGACATATACAAAAATAATCTCATTGGCCTTTAGCATCTAGGCTCTCTGGCCTAATACAAAACATAAGCCTCCTAGCTTATAATAATTGGATCACCAACCTATAAAACACAATATATACACAAAGACTCCCTGGCCTCAAAATCACGTGCATTTAATTTGTTGTGCGTGGTATCCAGGAATGTGCACACTTTATCATTTTAGTGCGTAGTACATGCACGCACTGTCCATGAAAGGTGCATACAAAAATGATATCAAACAACTCACCATCTTAAGTACATTTGCATTTTACATTTACAATTAGGTTCATCCTAGGGGTATTACAATCCCCTCCCCTTATTTATGCATTGTCCTTAGTGCATTATGCACACATATACCACAAAATTTTCAAAAATCCTCAAAACGATGTGGGTATTCTTCTCGAACTGCATCCTCATGCTCCCAAGTAGTTTCCTCAAGACTGTACCAGGTCCATTGGACGTTTACAAGTCCTATGGATCGATTCCAAAGATGTTCGATTTTTCGATCCAAAATGTGTATCAAATGCACTTGGAAAGAACCTTCTTGCTCCACCTCAATTACATTCCAATCAATAACATGATTAGCATCAGGTATATATTTCTTTAGCAATGATACATGGAATACATTATGAATAGACATAGATGCAGGCAATGCATTCATATAAGCTACTGGGCCAATCCTCTCTAGGATTTCAAACGACCCACAATAGCGAGCTGTCAACTTTGAACAATTTCCCAACTTCAGGGAACTTTTGTTGGCCTTCACTTTCAAGAATACATGGTCCCCAACTTTAAATTCCCTGTGTGTTTTGCCCTTATTAGCATATTTTTTCTGCCTATCTTGGGCAACCTTTAAATTTTGTTTTATTTTCAACATTTTCTCCTCTTCCATGAGTAAATATGGCCCAACCACTACTCTATCTGTTGGGTTATCCCATCTTACCGATGTGTTGCAATTTCTTCCATAAAGTGCCTCAAATGGGCTCATCTTTAGAGATGTTTAGTACCCATTGTTATAAGCAAACTCTATGTAACGACCCTAGTTGGATAAATGTTTAAAGATTATAAAGTAAAACTAATTAGGGGATTAATTGTGGTAACAAGTTATTAATTAAGCAAAGATGATTTAATGATCTTAATAAAGTGAGTTATTAATTAATTAAAGGATATAATTGTGGTTAACTAAGTAATAATTTAACTACAGATCATGTTTAATGACTTGAGAAATAAATCTAAGAGATCAATGATATATGATATAAAATGGTTGCATATGCAACAAGGGATAGCCTATGAATCCCGAGAAGATAAAACATTAAAGGAAGGATAAGGGACATGCACAGTGGTGGTTGAAGAAGTAACTGCATGGGTCGGTGAAGGAGGAATAAGGGAAGGAGGGAGGTTTACGTGAGCGATTATCCAGATGGAGGATGAGGGGGATGGATTCGGAGGACTATGAGATTTGTTGTGAGCAGATAGTTTCGGACGGTGGTTTTTGATCAGTTGAGGCACCGAGTTGTTGGAGGTTTTGGGCACGGGGGCCGGGATATCCATAGATATCCTGGAGCTAGGTAGTTTTCCTAGTTGGCAGGGAGGACAATAGGTTTGGGCAGTTATTCTTTGTTTGTGGCTGGGTTGATCTGTGTATCAGGTAGCAGGAAGGCAACAACAAAGCAACAAGGCAACAAAATTTAGCATCAGAACCAGGTTATTTGTTAAGTTATGTATTTATTTCATTCTGCCATGGAATCATTATTCATTGATAAATCTAAGTTACTGAAGTTGCTGTTATGAAAATCAATATTATGCTATGAAGTTATTGTCTCAGTTTATGAAATAAATTGCTTATGAAACTTAATGATGTTTAGAGATATTTGGTTGTTACACTCTACTAAGTGTAGGTAGTCATCCCATTTTGATGGTTTATCCATCACATACATCCTCAACATATCCTCAATCACTTGACTCACCCTCTATATTTTTCCATCTGATTCTAGATGATAAACTATACTAAAATTCAAATTTGTTCCAAATCCATTAAATAAACCTTTCCAAAAATTTGAGGTAAAATTTGGATCTTCGTCAGACACAATTGTCTTGGGTATACCATGTAATCGAGCAATTTCTCTCATATAAATATCGACAATGTTGGCTTCCTTGTGAGTGAGATTTATTGGAATAAAATAGGAATCTTTAGTAAGTTTATCCACCACTACTATGATATAATCATGTTGCTTGTTTGTTTTGGGCAGTTTGGTGATGAAATCCATTTTTACAACTTCCCATTTCCACTCAGGAATGCGTAATGGTTGTAGCAACCCAACTGGGTGTCTATGTTCAGCCTTTACCTTTTGACATTCCAAACATTTGGCAATAAAATAAACAACTTCTTTCTTCACTCCTGGCCAATAATATTGGCTCTTGACATCTGCAATAGTTTTCTAATAACCTGGGTGCCCAGCGTAAGGTACATTATGCATTTCTCTCAATATCATAGTTTTCAATTCTTGGGAATTTGGTACATAAATTCTTCCCTTGTACATGAGAATTTCATCATTATCTAGCTTATATTATTCAATTTTCTGCTGCAAAATATCTTGTTGTAATTTTGCCACTAATTCCTTGTATTGCAAATCTAATTTTGCAACCTCCAAAATTATGTCTTTCAAATCTGATTGGTACATGCCAATGGTTGTAGCATGCAATTCATGCACTCTTCTATTGAGTGCATCAACCACTTTGTTCTCTTTCCCCTTGATATGATTTATATCAAAGTCATATTCACTGAGAAATTCTAACCATCTTCTTTTCCTAGCATTTAGAGTTGGTTGATCAAATAAATATTTCAGACCATTGTGGTCTATCCTCAGCTTAAACCTTTTCCCCATGAGGTAGTGTCTCCATTTCCCCAAGGCATGCACTATGGCTTCCAACTCCAAATCATGAGTGGTATAGTGTCTTTCATGCTTAATGCAGCTGGTGTTAATGAAATGAGGTCGACAGAGCTAAACTTAGCTAACTGTCACTAAAATTGGCAATTCTGTTCTATTTGACAGGACTCTTATTAAATTGGCAGGTTAAACACCTTTTTGTCTTATTAGCACCCAACGAAAATAACTTTGCGCATGATGTGAAGCACCTTACGACCATACATCGTGACCATAGTCCAGCGGAAAACACAACTAACAAACTTTTTGTACTTACCTTCAATCTCCGCTCCCACACACTGATAAACACGTGGCCTCAACGGAAATCACCAAATKCTTTGGAGTTTGAACCCTCCRCTCTCYRCTACGATCTGGACCRTTGATCCYTTTCTCCGCTCAGATCTCGGTCRTCTATCTCCTCAAATGATCGGCACYGTCGAMCTTTGATCCTTTTAATGTTCCACTTTGRTCTCTACCGTTAATCCCAATKCTTACAGGATGAGATCATCAGTCCGATTCAGGATTGGCCCGATTCCAAGGATCATTGAAATAATAYGACAGACCCGACAYGTTCCATTAATGAGAATAGAGATATCACAATCATACACAGATGTAGGAGGATTTCACACATATAAGGATGTTGCAAAATAGATAGAAGCTTTTATTAATGAATTTTCTTTCTCTCCTCTGCAACGATTCTGTGCATTCTCTCTACCCCTTTCTCCTAACCCTCGTGTCTCCCAGTCTCTCTCTATTCTTCCCCCCCCCCTATTACAATCGAACTTAATTTTCTTAAATACAATTCAACTTAGGTTTTCAGATCCACAAAGTTTGGATCGAATCCACTCAGATCCTACAATCTCTTCTTGTAATCCTAACTTCTCCTACAGGTATTACATTGTTAGGATTCGAGATCCTTTGACAATTTATTGAATTTGAACTGAATACAACAAGTAAATTAAAGAGCACCCACTCTCTTTAATAAAATTTGCCTTTGACTTTCAACAACCATAGATCCTCTAGTGCTGTGAGCTTATGCTCCTGCATCAATGCTCCTTCAACTTCCTTGATTCATAACATATAACAAACCCATTTTGATTGAGGACTCCACCGAGTCCTTCTTTACATGCATCTATGAATACAATGAAGTCTTCATTTGGGTCTGCAATCCTTGGTATTGGAGCACTTGTTAATAATTATTTCAAGTGTTGGAAACTCTTTTCACAATCCAATGTCCATTGAAACTTCACACCCTTCTTTTGCAAGGAAGTGATTAGGTGTGCAATCTTTGAGAATCATTCAATAAATCTCCTATAGTAGCCTGCAAGTCCCATGAATGATATGACCTCTGTCACATTCTTTGGCGCTGACCATTCTATAATGGCTTCTATCTTCTCAGGATCCACTACTATCCCATCCTCTAAAATGATATGTCCCAAATAATGAATTTGTTTCTGATAAAATGAGCACTTTCTCAATTTGGCATATAATTGATGCTCACTTAATACTTGTAATAGCATCCTCAAGTGGTTTTCATGCTCTTCCTCCGAATTAGAATATATAAGAATGCCATATAGAAATACAATGACAAACTTATCCAAGTATTCTCTGAAAATACCATTCATTAAACAGATGAAGACAACTGGTGCATTGGATAATCCAAAGGGCACCACTATGAATTCATAATGACCATACCTTGTTCTAAAAGCAGTCTTGTTGATGTATTCTTCTTTAATTCTTACTTGATGATAACCGGACCTAAGATCAATCTTGGAGAATATTTTTCCATCTTTAAGATGATCAAACAGGTCATAAATCTTTGGCAAAGGATACTTATTCTTCACAATTACCTTGTTCAACTGCCTAAAGTCAATGCAAAGTCTCAATGTTCCATCCTTTTTCTTCACAAATAAAACTAGAGCACCCCAAGGTGACACACTTGGGCAAATATACCCCTTATTCAAGAGCTCTTCAAGTTGCATTTGCAATTTCTTCAATTCTAGTGTACTCATCCTGTATGGAGTCTTGGATACTAGAGTTTCTCCAGGAATCAAATATGTGGAGAAATCAATGTATCTTTTAGGGGGTTATCTTTGTATTTCCTTAAACACATCTTCACACTCTTTTAGGACTACATAGTCTTCAATATTTGACACCTTATATTTAGGTGTCTCTTCCATATGTGCTGCAAATATTTGACACCCTCTTCTGTAACATTTCTTCAACTGCAATGCTGAAATTTCTTTGATCGTTATTGCCTTGGGAATTCCCTGCACTTTCCTTAGGTTCCCTTTCTCATCCAAGCAAGTAAATTCCTTGTTATGATAGTTTAGGATAGCATGATGGTGGTCCAACCAATCCATCCCAATTATATAGTCATAGGAACCTAAAGACAATATGTTCAAATATGCCTTGGTGTTCAGTCCATTCATTTCCATAAGACACAACTTAACCATCTCATTAACTTTTCTTGTGGCTCTGGTAGCCAACTGCACCAACTAAGATTTTCCATGCTTGCTTCTTGGAAAATGAAAACTTTCCACCATCTTAGGATATATATAAATATGACTATCTCCTGAACCAATTAAAATAGCAATGGTTCAGTTTTTTATCATACCTTCCACTTCAATCATATGTGATTGATACTCTGCTTTCTTATTGTCCAAGGCTGCATAGATCCTTGGTACATTTCTTCCCATGTCCTCAACTATTTCAGCTTGTTTTACATTGTGAACAATACTCAATTTTTCACCTATGTGAGGACAATCTCTGAACATATGATCTCCTTTACAACCCCAACATGAATAGGTGGCTTCCTTGGCCTTTGACCCCCTGTCCCAATTGTTCTGGGTTCTCTAGAAGTTGGTTGTCCCTAAGGATTATTTCTGACGAATGGTGGCTTAGTTCCCTTCTTCCTTTCATCCATCTTGAATTTCCTTTTGTCCTCCCAATATTTTTGGAAAGTTGGACTTGATTTTTTCTGATCATATAGGCATTTAGCTTGCATTATGGTATTCTCCAATGTTTTGGGATCATCATATTGTATTTTGTCACTGATGAATGATGGCAATCCACTCAAATACCTCTGAATCTTAACTATCTCATCCTTGATGAAAGAAGCATACTTCAACAGTTCTAAAAACCTTCTTTCATATTCATCTATGGTCATACTCCCAAGCTTGAGTTCAAATAATTCTTTCATTTTCTTGTCATAGTATCTCTTAGTCAAATATTTAATTTCAAAATAATTCTTGAATTCCCTCCAAGTAACACTTTTCTCTTTAATGTGTTGCACCTACACAATTTGATCCCACCACATGGATGCATTTCCATTGAGTTGATAGATGGTAATTCGTCCTTCTGCATGAGATGAATAATTATGCAATCAAAAATACTTTCTCATGCCCAACATCCATATCTCTGCATCTTCATCCTTGTGCTCACAATCAAATGTAGCAGGTTTGATTTTGTTCATTTCTCCTCATAGCTCATCCAGCCCAGACCCCTTATGCTTCCTAACAGAGGATGGACTTGATTTGTTGTGTGCTCTCTTATTGGAATGCCTCGGGGACTGACGATGATGTCTGCTAACACTTCTAGTTCCTTTTTTCTCATTAGGAGACCTATGACTTCATGATTTGCTTGAGCCACTCTCCTTATCCAATTTATTTTCTATTTTGTTCAAGCTTTGCATTAACTTCATGTTGAAGTCCTCTTGCTTCTCCTTGGCTCTCATAATCCTTTCATTATCATATTTATGGCTTTGGACATCGTTATATCAATTTTTAATGGTATCTACCATATTCATGTTTTCATCCCTTCCTTCTCCATGTCCATTGGAGTTTGTTCCTTCAATTCCCAAATTGACATCCATCCCTTTGATATCATGTTCTTGAATGTAAGTCCCTTGTGCATCTTCCATTCCTCTGGACTCTCTGTTGACACTGATCTGATCTAGTTGTTTTTAACTCTGCAAAATGTGCAACCAACAAAACTTGGTGAGGTTAATTGACTCAACAATTTCATGAAAAATATGAACCATTTTGGTTCAATAATATATAAGAATTATTTCTTCTGATTTCTTGAAAACTTGAATGCCTAGATCAATTTTCTAGGTGAATATTTATATTCCACTTTCCAACACCTTTCCAACACCTACTCCCATGCTCAATTTTGAGTCTTGAGCAGAAAGTTATGGTTATTTGGAAATTTCCCATTAATTTTTCTGTTAACACTTCACCTTAGCACAACTCTAAGTTGTAATTATGCATTTTTGCACCTACTCCATTGGAGTTTTCATAAGATCTCAATTGGGTTTTTTTATATACATATTTTGGACAGTCTGTCAAAGTTTCACCTCTTTCTGGGTTCTGGGATGCTAGTTACAACCTGCTAAAGGTCTAGGCCAATTCATGTTTTTGGTCTGGAATGCTACAGGTACCTTCTTTGCCATATTAAACATTTTTAACATGCCCAGAAATTTAATTCAGCTCTAGGATTTTCTTCTATGGTTCAATATATTTCCATTGACTTCTCTTGTGCCTCAATCTCATTCTGGAGCAGAAAGTTATGGCTCTTCAAAGTTAGTTGGGTCTTAAAATTTACCCTCCGTTGTTTGTCCTGTAACTTTCTCATAAAAGTTCTGTCTGATGAATGGTTTACACCATTAGAAATCTCTCTTTAGGCTCTTTTATTTGAGTTGTACAAACAAAGTGTACCTTGGTAAAGTGTTGGTACACTCTATTCTCGTGGTTTTTGAGTACCTAAAAATGATGTTAAGGGTCTCAAAAACGCGCTGCAAAAAGATGACGTTCAAACAATATAAAACGTCGCAGAAAATAGCTAGTTTTGTGCGATTGTTCACCATCCAAACGAATTCATGTGCAAAAATTTCAACCTGTACATCCATATATAGCATGTGCAACAACACCATAAGGTAATTCATGCTCTACACATCTATAACTATCGTGGATCACTTCTTTGTAGCGCCAATAACTGGCGCACACTACTTTTGTGTCATGCACCAATAACCACCACACAAAATTTTGGTTCTTGCACTAATACTTGTTGCACACAATTTTTTTTGTTGCACGCTAATATTCCACACACATTTTACTCTTCGTGTTGCACCATGCCAAAGTTTAGTACACCCCCAACATGCACCAATACTTCGTGCGCACCATTAACTAAACCATCGCACGACAACAAATACTCACATTATGTGTGCACCAAAAAAAATCTTCTACGCTCTTTCAATACTGCGCACACCATGCATGCCATTAGTATGCATTTTCACACCACGTGTTCCAGTATTACGCATGCGCCACTCAATACACACCGCGTAATGCTAAATTTAGCGTGCACACTCACACGCCAATATTTTTCCGTGCAACGCACCACTTGGCCAAATTTATCATGAATTTAACAACACAAATTGGGGCTTTTTCCCAATTCCACGTCATTGCTTCTAAATTTTACCATGGACACTCTGTAACTTGAAATTTGGCCACTTCAAAATCAATCTCTATTAAATTTCTCTTCAACTCAACTTCCTCGACCCATCCAACCTCAGTGTTGAAAATTGAAGATCTGATACCATATTGTAACATCCTCGACCACACAGGTCGGGCCATGCTACTCCAAAAAATGATTTCATTCTCTGATACCATACTGTGACATACCCAACATCCAACTTGACTATGCCGCGTAAAATTTTCGAACTGCATGCAATTAAAACATATACACACAAAACTCTTGCATAACTTTATATATAAAATGTAAACATACAAATACATACTATAAATGCACAGATTCATACGGAAATGAAAGTAAGCATATACATGCAACATATAAATGAAATGGCCATAAATATAACACATAATAATAATGCAACATATAAATTAACACACAATTGACACTTATCTTGGTAATAATATCACCAACTGCATGAAGACCTTCCACAAACTTCCCAGCCTTAGACCACACTGCTCATCACTCTCAACAATGGGTCACCCCTGAGTTGGGACTAAACTCCACCTAGGTAAAGGGATTCCTAACTAGGATGATGTATCATGGACAACACGAAAGACTTCGTCATAGGTGCCAACTCAAACTAACAACCTATAGTCCCTCATTCCCCACATGCTTGTCCCACCCCAGTAAGTGTGTCCCTTCTATGCTCAATAGTCATTCGGCTGCCCCACTTCCTTTTCAGGGTTCAGCAACAAGCCGAACATGAAGTCTCAGATCCTTGTAGTTGCAGTTTATCACCTTTGAAAATCAATTCCTCGCAATTCTATCACCTTGAGAGATTTCTCATGGGCCTGACAACCCTCCCCTTAAATATCCCATGGGCCTGATAACTTGCTTCTTCAGTCCATCTTGCAAGCTAACCAGGTACACTAATTGGTATGGGTACATATACAGGTTCAGGTACAGTGACAGGAAGGTACAAAGGACAACTTATTGTGTGAGTGAATGATCATGGAATCCTCGAATGGATGAATGAATGATTGCATGAATGGATGAATGGCCCCGAAAATGAACTAAGTCCAAACTATATGTATGCATGTTCCCAACTTGACACGTGTCATGTTGGAAGCTACTTTGACCCACTTGTCCCCATCTTTAGAACTTAAGATAAAATAATTTTCCATACTTTATGATTTAAGGAATATTAATATAATATTCCTTTTTGGCTTAAGGTCCCTAGATTATCCCTTTTTCTTAACTTTTATCCCCCCCTTTCCCTAAGTAGTGGAGTTTATTCCCCCATACTCTTTTATCGTGGTCGATCTGCACGCAATGATGTATTTTATAATAATGATAAGACATACAAAAATAGTCTCACTAGCCTTTAGCATCTAGGCTCTCTGGCCTTATACAAAACATAAGCCTCCTGGCTTATAATAACTAGCTCACCAGCCTATAAAACACAACATATACACAAAAGGCTCCCTGGCCTCAAAATCGCGCACACTTAAGTTGATGTGTGCAGTGTCCTGAGATGTGCACACTTCATCATTTTAGTGCGTAGTACATACACGAACTGTGCCATGAAAGGTGCATACAAAAATTATATCAAATAACTAACCAGCTTAAGTACATTTGCATTTTACATTTACAATTGGGTTTGGCCTAGGGGTATTACATCTTATGTGTTCTCTATTCTAGATTGAGGATCCAAACATCTCCATTATACCCGATGAATTTCAATTCATTAATTTGAGCTCTCTATGGCTCTCTAGTGCATTATATGTTTGCAAGCGCTATTGTAGTCATTTCCCTCTCATCCTATAGAACCTCATTCTATAACCATAGGCTTGTGCGGAGGAGGCTCTAGCTATAAGTCCCTGAGTATAAGATCCTATTCACCATACAACCCAATCCCATAACCGTGTGCTAAGTATTTCGGGGGCTGAGTCCTTGACTCAAATATCCATGCAAAGGACCCCTGAAATCCTTATTACTCTGACATATGTCAATACCTTCAACGACTAGGATCATTTTTCATCCCAACCCAGAATTAAATCACGATCAAATTCTCCACATGAAATAAAAATACATCCATCAATCTTCTCTTCTTTGATCACGATTAAAGGGTTGAGATTTCTTCTACACCTCACTTGTGATTCGATGGTTGGGACTTAATCAAACCTTGGGCGGACGACTACAATTGTATTGATTTTATGACTAGATCTAACGGTCAATATGACCTTGACATGGATCCGATGATTCTTGTAGGTTCCTCCTTAAGCTTAATGTGATACGGATTATCTATATTGTGAATGATCAATGATCATCAAATAGATTCCACAATTCAAATCATCCTTATAATTTTTATCCTCCAATGAGTGTTTTGACTATAACTCTTTTCCTCGACTCACAAACTTCCAATTTGAACCGAGACCTGCAGCACACAATTCCTCGGATATATATGGTCTTGTTAACATTTCTAAATAGATCTTAATAACCCTATGACTGAGGTATTTATCCAATGAGACAGAGGCTTCATTCTGACAAGGCTCGAAATAAAGCTTTATTTTCTCTTATATTTGGAAGCTCACATGCTCCTGCATCAAAATACCTTCTCAAAATTCAAATATGATGCTTTCCAAGGATTCAATATTCACAAACACCATCCTTTAGATCTATAGAAGGTAAGCCCAAAACCATGTTCAATGTATTTATTTGTTGAAAACTACAAAAGTCCAATGACCCAATCTACCATGCTACAAACCCTTCACTTTGTTAGCGTCAACAAAAAAATAATGGAAATATTCGTAGTAATTAGATTTGATAAAATTAGAGAACATATGCAACCTATCATAAACATCAACATATCTAGTAAGCATGCCATTGAATTTGTTCATAAATTCTTTCATTACAAAATGGTTGGACTAAAACTAAACATTCTTATCAGTTTGAGTCATATAATAGACAAACAAAAAAATTGTATTTATAATTGGTACATGATAAACATCTTTTATCAGATCAATTTAAACATTAATGTTAGTGGGACCAAAATACAATGCATTTTTATTCCCAAATATAGTTTTTTTATCACAATTTTTGTCTATATTTAGGGCATTAAACGATGAATCCTCTCTATCATATGATGATTACAACCAAAATACTCTATCTATTCACTATAAGGATGAAACAGGAAAATATTTAGAAGTATCTATATCAAAGGTTTTATCCTGATTTTGGGAGTGATTTTATCATTAATTGGACATAGTAAGCTCCTTAACTTGCTTCTCAAGGTCTTGAAATTGCTTGAGACATTGATCTTCCAAATGCCATGGTTTTCCACATTATCTATAGCACTTATTTCTTGCCTTCTTCTTTTTGTATTGCTTTCTCTATGCTTGACACTAAGATTCCTTTTAGAAATTACTATTTTCCTCCTAAAATTCTTATGTTATTTTTGTTTCCTTCTTTCTACATGAGCTTGTTTCTTTGAGGCTATCCTCCCTAGATTTTAGAATTTTTCTTGTTCTTCAATTAAGGCATTACAAAAGGTATCAAAATCCATAGCAAGACCATCACCCCGAAACAAAATATTTTTATTCCAATAAGTGTAAATGAGAACTTCATATATAACACACAATTTATGGAGGATGATATCAATAATATCATTATCTTTCTTCTTCAAGTTGGTGCCACATTCCTCTAATTGTAATTGTAGCTCCTTCATATGAACCAAGTACTTTTCAATTTGGTTCGATTTCTATGGAACCAATTGTATCTATTTTTTCTCAAGCTCAATACCCTCTGTCTCATTAGGTATAAAGAATATCTTCTCAAGAGTGTTCCACACATCTGTAAAAAATTATGAATTTTGAACATGGAATTGTAAATCATTTGAGAAATGGATGTCTATGAGACCTTGAGATTTTCCTAAATTATTATTTTACCTTCTTATCATCATAATCATTGTGGAATCCTCACCACCAAATCTCTCTCTTTATCCCATTGATTGTCAATCATGTTAAGCTCACCAACG
This sequence comes from Picea engelmannii, assembly GCA_009831015.1. Taxonomy (NCBI): domain Eukaryota; kingdom Viridiplantae; phylum Streptophyta; class Pinopsida; order Pinales; family Pinaceae; genus Picea; species Picea engelmannii. Next base: position 36,285 of record ML837831.1, on the reverse strand, counting down.
ATTAGCTGCGGGGCATACATAATCATGTCATACATCCACTCCCAAATAGTTTATCCCTTAACAACATCATTAGAAGCATAGTTGTTGGTGAGGGTTAATAGTCCTATGTTAAGATTCAAAATAGTCCATAGTTACTTTCATGTAGGGTTAACATGTCAGCCAAAAAACTTAGAGGCGAGATGAGGGAATGTAAGGGTGATGACATGCAACATTTCCCATCAGGATAGGTGATCGAAATAAAAACACTTATCACCCCATGAAATAAAAAATAAGGCACACATAACAAAAACGCAATAATTTTGACTACCTACGAACACATAATATCCATTGTATGCCAATCAAAGTCATGATCTAATGGAATGTGTATTTATTTCTAGGATCAGTCAAGCCATAGATATTCCATGAAGCAACATTCAATGGGAACTTACTATGTCATGCACCTCCTCCTTGTACTCCTTCAAGCCTTCAAAAGCACTATGAGGGTTTCAAATTTTAGTAGGTTTGCATGGGAAAATCCAATTATCTAATGTAATAGATTTGACCTTTTAAGAAGGTCATCAATTGAGTCCTACTTGGAAATTGAATCCTATGGCTCATCCTTCTTTGTTGTGTAGGTCTCGAGACCTATTGGAGTAGCGTCCTATTAATTGGAGGATCTTGAGGCCTACTAGAGTTGAATGCGACTGCATGTTTCTAGGTTATTTCCTTGAATAGTCTTAATTCAATGCATAATTTGGGTCTAGCCCCCTCAATATCATTGTTAATATGAGCATTGATTTTGGTTGTAGGTTTTTTGTAGGTGGGTCTATTGAGGGGTTGACTAAGACATTAATAGGTAGTTAGATATAAATCTCTAGGCTTCAACATTAGAAGAAAGTATCAGGTAGATCAATATGCCTAACATGTCATTCAATCAAATTTTCACCTACCATGATGTGGAAAAAATGATTTATTCTCTAAAATAGATTAACCTTAACACAAAACCTATGTTGGGGCACAAGGTTGAAAATTTACTCAAGCTCATGACAAATGAAGCCACCAACAAGGGCCAACATATGTTTAAATAAAGAACTAAGTTGCATGAGGAGGCTAAAAAAATTAAACCCACAATGGTCAAGACAACTGAGCTACCTAGTCGACAATGTGACCTTCATTGCAATAGGAAAAGACAACTAGAGTGTTCCTACAAATCCAAGGACCGTGCATAATGACCTCACAAACATGATCTTTATCAATGAATTTGAATAAAAAGAGCCTTTAGTTGAGTTGTGAGTGTGGATATAATGCCACCCACATGACTCCCAAACTTGATCATCAACCCATTGCCTAATAACGATTTCAAGAGGAATATGACCACAAACATAGGGACAACATGGGGTGGGCATCCTTATTGAAGTGTATGAAAATGCATGTAAGGATATTTAATTTTTTCAATATTTATATTTGTATGATGATATATCATTCAAGAGGAATATAACCACAAACATAGGGAGAACAGAGGGTGGGCATCCTTATTGAAGTGTATGAAAATGCATGTAAAGATATTTAATTTTTTCAATATTTATATTTATAAGATGATATATGATATGATTAGGGAACTTTAAAAAATATGGGAGAGATAAAATTTAATTATTGTTAAAATTTGTATGATAAATAGTAAATTTTCAAATTTTTTATAATGAAAAATTAATATATTTTTTTATCATTAAAAAATACAAATTTTCATTAAAAATTATATAAAATTAAAAATTAATTACACCGAAAACATTTTTTTAAGAGGAGGTTCCTGAGAGGTTTCCTCATCTATCCGAAATATATTAATCGAGTTGTTAAATGTCCATCACTAAAATAAGAACTAAAGTGCAAATGATTCAGATCTCATCAACATTAATTTATCAGCAAAACAAACAACAATGACAAAAGCGCAGAAGGCTCCCTAAGTCATAACTAATAAGAGAATCTCCTTAACTGTAGGATTTACTAAATTTGGAAAAACCTAGAAAATACTAAACAATCAAACTTCATCAACGGAAACTACCACAATAACAAAAAAACTTTTCTTCCTTGCTTGCTTTACGTGTTTATTACGTTGAAAGGCTTACATCTATTGACAATGGGCACAATTAATGATCTTTTAATCATAAATTCCAATCTTAGGGTTGGAAATTGAAGATGCTGGCATATTCTTCATCGTCCTCTCTAATCAATGGATGCCAATTAAAAAGTTTTAAGCGCAGTCATTTTTTTACCAGTACGGATGTTTATGACTGCGTGGATGTGAAGTGAAACATTTCAACCTCCAGTCTCCCCTCCGCGTGCGTTTGAAGTGTTGGCCACCATTTCCATGGAGAATATGAAACGATTGCGAGTGTGCATAAAAAAAAGTAGCAAGTGAATGCGTGAATGCGTTTTTACATGCGTTATTATTCAGTCATAACGGCTACCAATTTTGTGAGCTTGGCGTGAATGCGTTTTTACATGCGTGAATGCATGGATTTTCGTGGGAAGTTTAACAACCGTAAGCCTTTCGGCGTTTACCAGCCTCGACTTAGAGGCTGTGCTAGTTTATAATCATCGATAAATAAATGAAGTCACAAGACACTTCGTAATCGAGTACAATGGTTTGCCTCTCCAATTTTGGTGTACACTTTATGAAAAAATTATAGTTCAAGGATATCTTTTCACTTTATTCTTAAAATGAACAATAAAATGATGTAGGGGAATTGGAGATTCATAATAATGAATTAGTTATTTAGTATTAAGAGATATATTGAAAACTTATTAAGATTATTTAAACTAAACTAATGGGTTGCTTCTCTAATTTTGGTGTACATTTTATGAAAAAGAGTTATAATTAAATAGTTAAATAATACATTTTTATTTTATTCATAAAATGAAATAGGAATCGGGGATTCATAATAATAGATTAGTTATTTAGCATTACTATTTGAAAAGGTATATTAAAAAACTTACAAAGGTGATTTAAACTAAACTAACAAAAAGTAATGCTATTTAGTATTATTATTTGAATATTTAGTATTACTATTTGAATATGTATATTAAAAAAACTTAGTAAAGTTATTTAAACTACAAAAACTTCCTAAGGTTATTTAGAATAAAGTTTAGAGGGAATAAAAAAAGGGAATAAAAACGTAGAGTTATTAGTCCCTGTCGAAGGCCCAGGGACTATAGCGATGAGTTCATCGTTGAACTCATATTAGTTTAGGGTTGACTTTTTAATTTTTTAAAAACTGTAATGTTTAACTTAGCACATTTATATTTATTTATTTTAAAAAATATACATATATATATTTGTTAACATTTTATTGGTTTGTAGATTTAAAGTGTTATTGCAGCCTTTGCTTCTTCCAATGCATATTTGGAATGGTTTAATTAGTTTATAAAGCTTTTAATTAAAGTTTAGAGCGTAAACTTCATTTTAATCACCTGAAATTATGGTTACGTACTTTTGATTGTCATTCACTGTCATTCAGTCATTTCAGTACTATGCTTTGAACCCAGTCAAACTGCCACTACTATGCTTTGAAGCCAGTGCTGACTGCCACTACTACGCTTTGAACCCAGTGCTACACAGTTCGTATCGAAGATCACCTACCCTACACGGATGGAATGGCTGTAAACATAATATCTAGATATCTGTGTGATTTGGCTCGCTATGCGTTTCGAGTTAGAATTGGTTGGGTTGTTGGCCTCGAGAAGTAAACTAAGCTGGGGAGTAGTAACTATTGTACCTATTTATTGTTTTTCATTTTCATGCCCCATCCGCTGGGAATAAACAAGGAATTCTATATATACATGCATTATATGTCGATAATTTATGTGGCAGTTCGTACCAAGATCGGATCATAGTTCGTACATGGTTCCATATTTTTCATTTAATGAATTACAATGACACGGAAATAACCATTGATTTAACAAGCCACTTTAAGGTAATTTAAACAATGAGCCTGTTCTAATTTTATTGTTGTAAATTGCATTGCCTGTTTACATAGACGAAAAGAGAGCCTGCATAATTTTATTCTGTTCTAGCTGTGCAAAAAGTGGTAGACGAAGCTTAAGAGGTCGAGGATTCAGTGTGAGTCGAGCTACTTCTTCTTTATTATTATCTTCGTTTCTGCAAACTATAGGCTGTGCTTTGACTGTACTGAAGTTTTCAGATCTTTAACGTGAAAATTTATATTTATTGACAATTTTGTTCTTACGGTCCTTAGATTTTCCATTTATCTAAAGTTTTTTGGTTTGAATAGCCGCTTAGGAACTATAAACCACATTGGAATGCACTCTCTTACGCGAAGGTTTCGATTTGGATTAAAATCCTAATAATTATTTCATTTTTTCAAATGTTGACATCGCTGAAGGTCCATATATCACAAGCATGGGATGCATTACCTGCGTAACTTTTACTCTCCGCTTTAAACGACTTTATTTTTTCCTATTTATCCAAGATTGTGTTTATTTCTATTCTCGATTTTATACGGTTTTATATTTGCTTTTTCGGTTTTATATTTGCTGTTTTTTTTTTTCAAAATTGTGTTCAAATTGCTCCAGCTTTGCAGATTGCCTACGTATCTAAATAAATTTCATTAAATACCTTCAGATTGATTAAATTACCTTCCGACACAGAGCGATCAAGGTAGTCTTTGAAAACGTTGTTCGTGAGGTTGATGAACGCTGCTTGGGCATTGGACAAGTGAAGCAGTAAGTGAGTGGTAACAGTCAAAAGGCAAGATAGGGTAAAGATGAATAGGAATGTTCTGGCCACCCAAGCAAGTGCTTCCTTCCAAGATCGTCTGACTGTTAAACCGAAAAAAGACCATGATGCCATGCCGCCCACCATGGGTAGCCGTCCAAGAGAAAGTAATGCAAATAGGCTAAATAGTCCTGCGTGTAGAGTCGCCCAATAAGAAAGAAAGTATGCCTGTCTCACACCCTCTTTTTTGGTCTCGTCCTAGTTCCAATCTCGCCCGCCTGACCTGATCTCGCGTTCTTACTTACACTTACTTACCTCATTCCTTACACACACTTACCTCGTTCTACTCGAGTGGATGTCAAGCGTTTTCACATTGAAGCGCCTACCAGAGCAGTAGGAAAGTCTGGGCTGTTCTTGTTGTTGATTGGCTAGTATATCTAAATATAACGGTTAGATTTCTTTCCTACAGATAAATAAGCAAGCTGGTGTCTAGAACAAAGTAAGTAAGGTAGGTTAGGGCACTGAAAGCTATGTTTACTGAAAGCTATGTTATGATAAGCAGTTTCTATCAGTCATTTTTGAAACAAAACAATGCCCATTTGTGACGTCATTTTTGAAGCATTGTA
>ML837830.1:64656-76282 GCA_009831015.1 Picea engelmannii | reverse complement strand
TCTCACTGTCATATGCAAGTTAATTTATCTGTTGTAGAATAAACATCTAAGTGGTTATATCTTTGTCATCTGGAACTTTACATTTGCAAGCTTTCATCTATTTTTGTTCCTTTATCTCGTGGTGTGATCCTTCAAGAAGTGCGCATCCACTTGGAGGCATTCTCTTGATTGGGTCTTGAGTGATTTGCGTCTCTTGGCCATTGAAAAGCAGTCCAACAGAGCTCTATCTGTTCTGAGCATGCTTGGCTTCATGTGTTGATTTCTTTATCTTATGTATCTTTGATTCCTGCACATGCGAGCAAAATTGTGAGTAAATTGTATATCTTGTATCTAGTCTTAATCTGTATATCTGATATATTCTTTGTATCTAGTTGTATCTATCTTATTGTAATACTTTCTAACATATTTTGTAACTAACATCCCCCTAACATAGTTGACCCCATTGCCCAATCTTAGGCACTAGTCTTAGTTGCCCTAGGAAAAGGTCTGACTCTCATACTTAGATAGTTGCATCTTGCATTTTGTTGATTGACATCATAGGCTAGATTCCCCTTAACCATTTAACCAATTAAAACCAACTCCTAGAACTTTAAAACTCTTAATCTCATATAGTAACTAGGGTCTACCCCCCTTAGCTTCCCTAGGAGTTAACCTAGACGGAAGAGGTTCAAGTCAAAGTGACAGCGTGGACTTTGAACCTAGGCATTGTGCCTCTGAGGACACACTAAGTGAGCAGGACTTAGCTCACGTTTGCAAGTGTGTATAAGGACGACAACAGGCGGATCATCAGGAAAACAAATTTCCTGGTTTTGACAATGAGCTTACTACATTGTTTTGCAGTAACCAAAGAGATGGTTGTAGGCGGTGCTATTTCCGGTATCCTGTACAGCTTATTGCCCAAAGTAATAATAACAGCACGAGGCCTGGACTCATACACACCATGTCGCTTCAACAAGTATGGTTGGCCTAATAATACATCAGAAACATCAAGAGGAGCAGTGTCACATAATACCTCATCCGTGAAGGTCTTGATGTTGTAGGGAAGGCGACATTGTTGCCTTATGCGGAGGTCTCGTCCTTGATGCAGACACCCGATGGTGTATGGTTGTGGGTGTGTTGTGGTCGGCAAGCCCAGTCGTTTCACGACCTCTACTGAGATGGGGTTCTTCTGGCTCCCGCTATCGACAATGAACTGCAACGGGGAACCCTTTACCCACATCTGGGAATGGAAGACGCCTCCTCTGGATCTTCTGGTTCCTTCTTTTGTATCTTCGTGGTGGCAACGGTGGCATTGGGCTCCGCATCGATAATCTGCTTCCCCTGTCATTCCCCTTGTCGGGTTCTGATTCAGAGTCGAAACCTTCAACTCAGCTACCAGTGACTGCTTAGCCTGACACTCACTTGTGTTGTGAGTGGAGCTCTTATGGAACTCACACCATTTCCCTATGTCCTTTTTTGGCTTCGTGATGTTGTTCTTGGCTTGCGGCTTTGGCTAGTTGTCCTAGGCCGCCCCGCCTTGGCTTGGTCCTTTGTTTGGCGGTTTGGGGGTACCTTTCCCTTGCTTCTGATTCGCAGACCCAAAGTCTCACTTCTTCTGTTTGAACTTCTACTCAATCTTGGCAGCATACCGGTATGCCGCACCAAGCGAGGAGATGTTGAGGAACTCCATTTCCTCCTGAATGTATCTATGAAGACGACTGCGGTACTTTAACACCAAATGTTTCTCTGAATCTTTGATACCCAACTTTGTGCGTAGGGTATGGAACAGATTCGTCAGCTCATGCACATCTTGGTCTCATTGTTGCCGCAGCGTAGTCCATTGTATGTATTTGTCCTCATAGCTCCCCACGGGATAATATTGTTTCTTGATGGCGTTTCAGAAAGAATTCCAAGTGGGTGCGACCGAGAACAGAGAAGGTTCCCCCTCGCTCTGTTGCTCCCAGTAGGTTTCCCACCAGTCCTTGACATGGGGGGCGGCTTTAAGGAGTGAAAAAATAATCCTTTCTCGATAGGAAAAGTCATGAACCGAGAAATATCCTTCTAGCAGATTCAACCATCTATCAATGCCATCTGCATCTATTTGGCCCTCAAATATGGGAATGTCAAAGTTTACTTGTACCTTAAAAGAAGTGGCGCCTCCAGAGTGGTTGTTGGATGGAGATGCACTGCCAGTGGGCAGTCGTTGAAGGATCTGGGCAAAGTTGTCCATCATCGCGTTCCTTTGTTTCTCGAGGGCCTCCTCGAGCAATAATTTGATAGGATCTCCTGCTTCCTCATCTTTCTTTTCTTCCCCCATGGGCAGTCGTCGGGGTTTGCGAGGCTGATCTTGCAACGGTTCAACCAGATCGAGCCCTAACTCGTTATACCCCGATCTCGTTGGGGACATGCAAAGAAGGATCGAGAAAGAGTAGACTGCTCTGATACCACTGATCCGGATTTATGCAGGAACACAATGACATACAGAAATACACATAAATGCAGATATGCAACGGAAGTAAAACTTCATTTCATTAACAACAAATTACTGAAATATGCTTACAGACAGAATGGAAATAAAATAGCTCGGGCTCTGGTAGCTTATCTCTGAGAAGAGATGTGGCGGCTACTGGCCTATGAACTCTGTGTTACAATGAGGCTCGAAGGCCTATATATTATTGAGAAACAATGGAAAACCCCAAACATCCAAAAGCCTAACCCTAGGGGATGAAACACCAGAATATGGGCCCTGTTGGGGTAAATTGGTACATCAATTTCCCGGGGTCGTAACTTTGGCATACTATCTCCGTTTGACGCACATGATACATCGTTAGAAAGATCTATCCAAGGACTACACTGCTGACAGCGAATATAGAGTCTGGAATGGACTCATATTCGTCAGAGCATTCATGCCCAAAAAAACATCGTTTAGGGCCTCAAAACGGCTTTGGAAGTTCAGGACCCAAAAAACTACTAAAAATAGTAAATTGTGCTACAATTAAGGAAACTGAAAAACCGAAAGAAACAATTGTGTGGGTCCAAGTGGAATAGGCGGGTGGCCACCAATATCCACCTGGATCATGGCCTCCATAGTCTTCACAGCTTTCTGGACCTATAACAATTCAACATTGCCACTAGGAGGCTTGCTTCACCTGGAGTATTAGCTACTTCACTTTCTAGGTTTACCCTTTTGGGTTCCCTTTTTTATTTTTATTGTCTACTATTCCCTTCTTTCCTTAACCTTAGATTTTAGAACTGCTCAGGACATGCGATAAACACTTGTTTTTGTTGTCAAAGGTTTGTGCTTCCTAGTTTTATATTGACCTATTTGGGTCATTTGTGGACATTAATATGATTTCATTTCACTTCTCTCTATTCTATGTGACAACAATTCATTTTCGAAAATTATATCTTTGAACACCAACTAGATCCTGCCTAAAGTAAATAATAGAAAGATTCATTTGCCAAACACTATCCAGCAATAAGCAGTCAAATGGAAGCACTGTATAGATCTAAATTCCAGCCCATTGCATTATAGTTACAAAGTCTTGGAAATCTTTCCCCTAATAAAACATCAAATAATAATACCGTTGTTTTCTTGACAAAGCGGTCCACCATGCTCATAAGTGAAGATGCAAAATCCTCAAAATCTTCCTGCATACTTCATCAAATTCAGTGTTCTCACATTTGAATGCTATTTATATAATGCTGAAATAAAGAAAATGAAGATATATCTGTTAGAAGTTAGAACTGCAGGAAAATCACTCTTCTCAATAAAACACGCAATGATCAAAAATACAAAAATGTACCTTGTCATCCTTAGACTCACAAAGTTCAGTCCTTGCTGCAAACCGCATCCAAAATGCTGAATCAAAAGCCAGGATGTTTTCTGCAACAACTTTTGGAAGCTGTTTGCAGAAGAAAAATATCCTTACATTCATATGAAAAATTTAGCAATATTGCATTCTATGATTCTGAAATCATGTCTACCAAAAGAAAAAATTGCATTATAATGTAGAAGTCAAAATGTCCAGCTCAAACTTTTAAGAAGGTCTTTTATCAAATATAGATGTTACAGAAGGCACATCATGTTATCTGCCACGTATTAACAGAGTACGTTATCCATTCTTACTATAATCATCACGATTCTAGTTGTTGTGAACAAATAGAAAATAGATAACATATCGTAAGGAGTAATCCAACAAGCATTAACTTAGAAAGTTTCTGCTGGAGAAAAAGTTGATAAGAAAAGAAAATTATATTACCCCACACACCTGTTGTTCATTGACTCCCCGTAGCTTGTCTATCAACCTGTCTATTTCCATGGTGCTTTGAAGGGATTTCTCTACATCGCCCTTGCCTGCATATATTAAAGCTTTCCTGTTCATATAAAAGCAAACGATTGGAATTTCAGACATCAAAAATTTAACATTTCTTGTTCATATAAAATAAACAAATGCATCTGCAGAAGTCTAACTTTTCCTCTGTAGATAAATCTGAAAATAAAACAAGTGGAATATCATAAATCTAATGAATGGCATTCTACGGTTGCCAACATGAAACAAGGAAGGAAAACAAAGAGTTAAAATGGCAGTATACATTATCATAGCACAGAACAATGAATACAGTAATGAAAACTTTTTCAACCCAGATCACTCTTCTAAGGACAATAACCAGCAGGCACTAGGTATGAACATCCACATTAATGATTCAGAGTATGAGTAGGGCTTGCTCAAAGAGGTCTGGAGCAACACAACATGTATAACATGCATATTAGGGGAATCTGAGACTAAGCAACACTTATTGCTTTATCGTGAGGCCTATATCAGCATCAAAAAAGGATCAGGGCTGGAGGGTGTAAGCTCGTCACTGTTTTTTCAGAGTAGCCAACTAGAAGGCATTGTGCGAAGAGCCTCAAGAACATTGCGGAAAAGGGACATGCAGGATCACCAGGTTGGAGAACCCAGCACCGCCCAAGAGGTATCACCCAGATAAGTGTGCTCGAGAACTTGTACAGGACGTGCGCTCCATGGCAACCCACTTCTTTCTCCCACTTTAGCTCACATTTTTTTACTCCTGCACTTACCGTTGTTTTATTTTCTGCAAAAGCTTAGCTGCCCTAAGATGTAACTTCTTTGTTCCATAAACAATTCGGCCTTGTGGATGTTTCATAAAATCTATTAAATGTTTTCCTCTCTTGATTGCAGCTTTACTTCTGCCCGGAGTTTGTTTCTTCACTAGCTCTCATCCACATTCACGAATCCCAATGCAGTGGGTCCCCGAAGGCAAAAATACATGCACTCAAAATTTTCAGAAAAAAAATCACGAGCAAAACCCATATTGTAATTTTGGGATTGATGAAATATTAAAGGAAATATTGCCTCCCAAAGGAAAATCGTCCCACTCTTCTAAGATAGATGTTGAGCACATTTCCCAAGTTAAATGATCAAAGAAGAGGAACGTTGTGGTCTACTAGCCATGGAATAATTTTTAGCAAGCCAAAGATGCTTTCTCTCCAAGTAAAATGATTAATTAAGCGAATAAAAAACCAAATCGTCCCCTTTGGGACAACTCATACCTCCTTCATGGATTTGAATAGTCAAACTCGTCATTGGAGTAAAGAGAGTTTAATGTGGACAACATATGACCATTGTGCTCATTCATCAAGAGGAAATTGTCCCCAAAAAGGAACGTTGGACTTTCTCCACCAAATTGCACCTTCTCCAAGGCTTCACGACCTCTCTCTTGGTGGAGCGAAACTCTCATGTGGACATTTTCAATGGTCATTTGTTCTAAATTGGATTTTTATCCCATTTTTTCATGGAGCTACGTAATTAAAAATATTATTCAATGGATTTAGCCTCCAACCAATTGTGGATGAGCAAACCAAGTAATATTAATTTATGAGGGAGGTAGAAACTAGTCGTTACAATAAAAACTATATAAAGCTAGCCCCTCCTCTCATTTTATTGTTGTTGAAACTTTGTGAGATCATAATGCCATATTTTCTAACTCAATTCTCTTGTGTCACTATGGATTGTCTACTGTAATGCTTGTTCTTCTTGGCCAAGATTTATTTTAATTGTGCTTTGACAGGGGTTTCTTAGGATAATTGCAAGAGGTGATCAATCAATCCATTGAGGGGCTACATAGTCACGTGGAGGAAAGGAAATAGACTATTTGTTTCTTTCTTTCCTTGTGGGATTTTAGTGGAACAAACCCAAGTTGTTGGACCAACTTCTTTGGAAGTAGCTTCAACCAAGTGGTGGGTTATCACTTTAACCCAAGTTAATTGGTTGTCTTGGAGACCATCCATCAAAGAGCTATTTTAGCAAATCCAAGAAGGAATCCATCTTTTGTTAAAATTTCTAATATTGGGGGTGATAGTCTTCCAACTCCAAACCCAATTAACTAGAAATCCATTTGGGGCATGTTATCCCCATTTTGTGGATAACTAAGGAGATGATGTCTCGAGGCCCTCAGGTTGCAGATATGAAGTGTCGAGAGAATACATAACCAGCAGTACCCCTTTGCATAGATGGAAAACCCACTCACCACCACAGATGGTCACAAGTTTGCAGGGTTTAACAAGGGTTTGCTAAGAGAAGTATAAGGGAATACACCCTCTTAGCCTAAACCCTAGCTAGAGATACTTGCCTTGGGGAGTAAGAGGATTTACACCCCCAAGGAGGTAGTACCTCTAGCTCTTTCTTTGCTTGACTCCATTAACCCAATTATTGAAGGCACTAGTCATTTACTTGTTGGATTGGAGAAATAAATTGTTTCCTTGGTAAACGTACAAATTTCAAGTTTTAAAGTTGTCTCTTTGGGAAAGTATTCCTTGAGCCTTTGACTCCCTTGCCTCATTGAGACGTCCCCTTTCAACCACAACTTCTTGTTGTTGTTACAAAACTAACCTACAGCCATTAGGGCTGCAGAAAACTAACCCTCTAACACTTAATAACTCCTAAACTAACCCTAGGATTTAGCCCTAATTTTACCCTAACCCTCTACTAAGCCTAGTGCACCTATTGGGCTAGTTAGAGGTGGTTTCTTGTGGCTGATTTTTTCTGTTGTTAAGCTTGGTTTGCTACAGCCATAAGGCTGATAATATCACTGCAGCAACCTTTTGTTTCAGCCTCCCTCTTTGTGCTAAAGTTATTGCTTAATCATTGGGGAGTTGAGCTAGCTTTCATTAGCTTGCCTCTTGTTTATTTTATCACATGCTCAGCACTTATTTTGCAGTCTTTGCTATCTTTATTGACCTGATATATATCACTTATCTTTGCTGCAATTAGGGACAGCAAGCTTAACGTGCTTGTCCAACTAACAAATTACACTATATGCTTGGTTTTCCTTGTGTCTCGGGCAGGTATTCACACTTGGTGGGTCACTCAACACATTTGGAAACCCTTGAAACTTCTCAAGACTCTTTCCCAAGCTCTTCATACCACTTAGAATTGACCTCTAGGGACATCCATTCATACTTACCATTTTCCATCTCATTTCCCCCTAGGGTCACCGAGCTTCCCCCCTTGAGGTGACTACCTCACCTCTAAAGTGACTACGACAACTGCCTAAGGTGGCAGTGGGTAGGTGCCCTCTAAGTTGTCACCAATTGGTGGTTGGGTCGGGCTTTTCCCAACCTACAACTTATGCGATAACAAAGTGATGCACTTTCTCTTGTGCTCAGACCTAGTTTTTAAACTCAACCCAAGTTGATATCCAACCACCCAACCGGCCGAGCAGATGGTTGGCCGAGTCGAACCGACCTTCAACTTGGCTTGGTGACTAGTTTGGTACCGAACCAGTCGGACCAGCCGAGTCCGTACCTACTCGGCTAGTTCGATTCCAGACCCACCTGTGCACTAAAACAGTGAAAAAATCAGATTTTTTTTAAATTAAAAAACTAAAAACCTAATCTCTAACTAATAAAAAATATGAGAGCCCATCTCACTATCATGATTCCCCATGTATCCCAAAATATGTATGTCACTGAAGATCTATCCAACTACTACCTGTGATGTGTCCTCTAGATATACTTGTATATGCTACCTGTTGTCATCCTTATACACACCTGGGGTAACGTGGAAGAAACCTTCAATCCACTTGATGTGTCCTTGGGGGCAAGTTTCGAGTCAAGGTGCTGTCACCTGATCCTCAACTCCTCCGTCTAGGCCAACTCCTAGCGAAGCCAAGGGGGGTAGTCCCTATGAAAATAATCTAAGGCTCTTTAACTAAGGAAGCAAAAGAACTTTAATTCTAGAAGTTTATTGCTTGAAATAAAACAAACCATTCAACATTTAGCATTCATCATCATCATTTGACATAATCAATAAAGTACTTGTTCATAAGCATGCATAAATCAAAGGATACAAGATCTGCAAAATTTAAACATATATGTTAGACAATGTGCATGAATGTAAAAGATTGCTCACATAAAGATAGATATACCAATTATACCAGTGCCTTAAAGGGAGTTGTGGGCAATTGTTGATCGAAAGTTTTATTAAGGTAAATTAATGTTCAGTTAGTGAGAGAATTTTAATTGCAAAGAAAGTAAATGTTTGTCTAAACTAGATTTGGTCCTTAAGAAGGGTCCCTAAAATGGAGGTTGAGCAATGTCGCAGATCCAACAGGGTAAATCCTCTGATTTGACATACAAGCCCAAGAAAATGTGAGGGGATCCGACAAGGAGAACCTAGATCTCAAAGTTCCCGCCAGATACCCTCACAAGTCCTCTTACGTTTCCACTAAAGCGAAGATTCCTTGTAGGATTTCCCTAATTAGACTACAAGGTTCAATTACTTTGCAAAAAATAAACTTACTACCCTGCTTTGTAGTTGAAAGATAAATTGCAAGATATTTAGAAATTGAAAGGTTGCAAGACTTATTGTTGAAAGGACTTGAAGCAATCTGAACTAAACATGCATAAGAGATTCAAGATTCATTTAATTAGCCATGCATGTGAAATATGAGGATTTATGTGTGTTCGATTTACTTGACTTGTGTGTTTGAGATAATAGATTTAGACATGCATCAAGAAATAAAGCCACACAAAGACACACAAATCCCCCTAATGGGGATGGAGAAACTGGGCACAAAAGCGCCCGCTTTTATTGCAACTATTACACCAAGAACAAAGTTATCTTTTACGCTTAACTTAGAAAATGGATCCTTATAAATGGATCTTGAAGAAACTTCAAGAAGAGAAGAGAAAGAGAAACTTCGTTGATGAAGTTAAAACCCCCCAGGGTGCTTCAAAACCCTTGATTTCGCCAAAATTTGGCGGAATCTCCCCTTTTACTTGTTATTGCTGCAAGAAAACAGCAAACAAAGATTGTTAAAAGATGATAGAAAAGATTTTAAAAGTAAAAAAAAAAAAATCAGAAAATTTTCCAAGGCAAAATTGAATTTTTTTGGACTTTTTTTATACTTTGCAAGGACTTAACTTAGGCTCTTCTAGCCGTTTCAGTTTGCTGTCCTAAAACAGCAAGCATAGGGCAGCTAGGTAGCTTGATTTTAAACTTGAAACAAGACACTTAACTAGCTTCAAATCTAGAAGAAAATAGGCTAGAAAATGCACTAGATCTACTTTTTTAAATTGAAAGAATTTTAAACTAGATCTAGAAACTCTGCATGAAAAGGAAACTAAGTTAAACTTTTGATTTCAGACTAACTTCTTAAGCATGCGATGAAAGAGTAACCAAATAATTTTAAAGAGAAATGAGAGGGAGAAGAAGAAACTCTTTTCTTTCAAAAGATTGAAAGTTTATGGGCGATGGGGTCCTTTGATAAAGAGTAGAGGGAGCTTCAATCTTTTGAAAATCTTGGACGATGACGGTTGAACCTGTTATCCCCGATATCTAGGGATAACTAGGAGATCATGTCTCGAGGCCCGCAGGTCTTAGACATGGAGTACCGAGAGCAGGATTGACCTGAGCATGGCCCTGGAGGGCCCATCCTTCTTCTTCTTCGCCAGACTTGTCCTGTCAGCAGCAGCAGTTTCCATCACCATCGGCTTGGACTTGCATCAGAGAAGACTCTTGCTCCATGAGGTAATTGGTCCAAGGTATCATGGTATGTGTCGTGTTTGATCGTTATAACCTTCTTATATATGCATCAGGTTCCTTACATTTCTGACAACTGCTTGGATCTTACACTAATCCACTTGACCATGGTTGGGGGGATTAACGGGGTGACCTAGCAAGCTTGTATTTATGGGTTTTGGTTAGCCACCAGGGGGGATTTGCAGAGCCATCGTCCGCTCCCACCATTCTATCATTTTACATCTTATCCCCCATACATCCATCCCATTCCCCTAGTCAGGCCATTAGGATGACCTTTGAGGGTTACGCTTTGTCCTGTGGGAAAAAGGGGCTAAAGGCCCAGGGGGTAAGAGCAGCTGGTAAAAGATAAAAGCCATAGGAAATAAAACCTAGAGATGCTTCGCCCAGGGATCCCCGAGAAGGCAATAAAAGGTCTCTCGATAAGAAACAAAAGGGACCCTAAGAAAAATAATAAAAAACAAGACCTAACCAAGAGGATGGGAGGTCTCATCACGAGCCGACCCATTATGTTCATAGGTATCTAGCAATATGACATTGCCATTATCTGGTCACTACGCCAAGGCAATGACCTTTGGTAGCATGGCCAAGGGAAAGGGGGTCTCATCACAAGCCAACCTTATCATTTCTGCGAAAATACCGGTGGGTAACACTGTCAGCTCTGGTCACCACGCCAAGGCAGTGTCCTCTGGTCAAACCTTGAAGTAAAAAAAAAAGAAAGAAAAGCAATAAATAAAAAATAAAGGCAATAAAGGGGCTTGGAAAAAGTGCATCCATGACGGGTACAGCTCGCCTCCTACAAAGGCACCCACGGACAACATCTGCCCCTGGTCTTACTATGACTGGACATCCCCAAACCATATCACTTCATAAACATGGCTTGAATGATCCTCTGTGGGAACTTTCCTTTTCTTGTGGATATTAGCCCAATAGGTTGTTCTATTTGTTTCTTCAACTTTGTATAGTAGATATGTGTAATGTCTTTGAGCTCGTAGAGGATATGTTACGGGTTTTATGCATGTATTTGATAAATTTAATGATGAAATATGATTGACATTGCTATGATCCCGAGGACTGATGAGCCCATGGAGGGCGTAGTTTTTGATGTGCAGGACCATACCCGACGGATAGGTACCAGTGGACCGGTACACATGGGGATATGATTAGCTCGAACCTCCATGGGGCTGAAGAGCCCATCAGATGGTTGTTGGGATGGCAGAGACAGGACGATGATATGATGAGCCTTTGCACAAGAAGACAAAAGGACGTTCTACCAGGACACTTTGGCAGAGACCATCCTAAGGGGAATCACCCACTGCAGATAGGACGTTTGCTTTTGATGGACAGGACGTCACTTGAGGCAGCTGGACGTTGTCTGGAGCGTGTGGCAATGTGTTGGGATCATTTGGCATGTGTGGTAGCTTGGAGGAGCCCTAGGAAGGCCAACGTTTTGGTCTTTGGATGCTGTGTTTGCCCAAAAAGGGCCAACGTCTCCCTCAAAAGGGCTTGACATCCCCTTTTTAGCTCATATTATGACATTTTTAGCAGATTAATGTAAAAACAGTGTAAAATTGTTAGTCAGC
>ML837830.1:45527-58623 GCA_009831015.1 Picea engelmannii | reverse complement strand
ATGCAAAAGTGGCCCGGTTTCTCTATGCTTGTGGTGTCCCATTCAATGTGCTTCGCTCCCCTTATTGGCACGATCTTGTCAAGGCAATCAACGAAGCCCCCAAAGGATACAAGAGCCTCAGCTATGAGAAAGCTAGAACTGTGGTACTTGACAGGGAAAGAGCAAAAGTTCAAAGAGCTCTAACACGGTTTATAGATGAATGGTCACACATTGGGGTATCTGTTGTATCAGATGGTTGGACAAATGTTAGAAACCAACATCTGATCAATGTTCTTGGTGTTTCTGCTAGCGGTGCAATGTTTCTTGCAGCACATGACTCCTCTTCAATTATTGCATCTTCCTAAGACATTTCAGATCTCCTCTTGAAAACAATTAATGATGTTGGTCCATCTAATGTGATTCAAGTAATCATTGATAATGCAGCAAATTGTAAGGGAGTAGGTAAAATCATTGAGCGAGCTCATCCACACATCTTTTGGTCTGGGTGTTTGGTGCACACCTTGAACCTTTTGATGCATTATATTGTCAAGCATAGAGAATGTGGATGGATTAATTGGTTGTACAAGAAAGGGAAGCAAGTCATCAAATTTATCACCGGGCATACAAGGGTCAATTACTTCTACAACACTCACTCTAGGTTGCAGCTACTTAAGATTGCAACCACTAGATTTGCTAGCTATTACTTCACCTTTAGGTGCCTATTGAAGGTGAGACAAGATTTGGGTGCTATGGTGATGAGTGATGAATGGGATGAATTGAGCAATGATAGAGAAGGTGCAGCAACAATGAAGGAGACGGTCCTTGACAGTCAGTGTTGGTCACAGGTTCAGTTTGTTTTGCAATTCACCAAGCCAATTTATCACATGATCAAGTTTACAGATTCAGATCGGCCAATCATTCGAGAGGTTTATGAGCAAATGGATAGCATGCTAGGGCAGATTAAAGACATTGTTGAGCCTAGAGATGTCAACCTCTATAACCATATTCGTGTAGAGGTGGAAAAACGGTGGGAAATGCTAAATATTCCACTACATGCCTTAGCATATGTGCTAACACCTAAATACTATCATGTATCATTGTTTTCATCACCAACACCTGGTGGTGGGACCAAGAAAAGACCACACCAAGAGCCAGAGGTTCAAGCAGGTTACATGAAAGCATTAGATAAACTCGTCCCGGACAAGGATGAGTGTGACAACATAAGGAGACAATTGAGCCATTACATCCTTAGCAATGGTGCCTTTGCGACCAACCATGCAATTAGAGATCGAGGGAATCTGAGTTCTCTTGAGTGGTGGAACATGCATGGCGGTACTGCCCCACAGCTACAACATTTGGCAAAACGGGTGCTTTCACAGGTGATGAACACTTCCTCTGCAGAGAGGTGTTGGAGCACCTAAAGTTTCATCCATAGCATTAAAAGGAACAGGTTAAATGTAAGTCGGGCAGAGAGCTTGGTTTATGTTCATTACAACTTATGATTGTTGTCCCATTACTGTGAGAAGGCACAGATGGATCAAAACTTGAGGCATTGGGACAACAATCTGGAGGAGGATAATTTGGAGGATGGAGTATTGCTTTTAGAGCAATTGGAGGGAGTTCTTTTGGACGATGATGATCATGTTGAGATGCCACCCCCATCTAGTGCCAGGGTCCCCATGTCCAGGATTCCAGCTATAGCAGTAGGGGCTTCATCTTCAGCTCTGTCGCATCCATCTGCATCTACTTTTGCACTACCACCACATGGAGGCCCACGTGGTACCTGCAGTGGTGGAAGGAGGACCTGATAGTTGTTTACAATTTGATGATTCTCCTTTTTCATTACTTTATATGTCATAGTATATAAATGATAGAATCATAGTATTTGGCAACTAGTTGAGACTTCAATTTAATCTTTAAACTTTAAACTTTATTGTTTTGGACCTTTCGGTCTTCATAGTAACTTCAGTGTAGATGGCCTATTTGGTAAACATAACTATTTGGTCATGACTCATGTTATTGTTGATAGTTTTTGGATATATGATTTCGTTTCATAAGTTTATGGTTTATGATCATGTTAGAATCTAGATGGTTGACGCTCGAATGATTAATCATTGATGAGCTTAGTATGGATGCCATTTCTGTCTATATTGATGTACAAATATGCATGTTTTCATATATTCTGCAGCTAATTTGTCTTTCTACATATTGTTTTGAATATAAATGCAATATACATAAAAAAAATTATATATAACAGACACTTCGCTTCCGAGGATTTTTAGAAAATGACGCTCCCGCTTCTAGCAACACTGTTTGCATCCATGACAGGAGCAGCTCACCCTCTACAAAGGCAACCATAAGTAAGACATACATTTCCCTGCTATCACTGCAACCCTTGCCCAGACATCCCTTATCCACTTAATCCACTCACATGGCTTAGATTTGATCTCTCCCGGAAACACCCCACATCCAGTGAGCATTAGCCCAATAAGGCGTCCTAGCATTTCCTCCAAACTTGGCTTGTAGATTAGTATAATGTCTTTGAGCACTTGTCCGGGTAAAAGGGGCTTTATGCACATGTTTAATAAAATTGATGATTAGATGTGATTGACATTGCTATGATCAATGTGACTTGTGAGCCCATGGAGGGCGTATTTGTTGATGTACAGGGCCATACCCAATGGACAGGTACACATGGGGAGATGATTAGTTCGGACCTCCATGGGGCTGAGAGCTCATCAGATGGATGTTGAGACCCAAGCAGGGGGCAAAGACAGGTCAGAGGGTTTGCATCAGAGAGGAAGAGGACGCTCCACCAAAGGCAGCTTGGCAAGCCCATACCTAGGGGGCTTGTGCCCTTTCCATCAGGACGTAGGCCTTGGAAAGCCCATGACGTTACCCAAGACACCTTATGATGTCATCCAGCACTTATGGAGGTTTTGGGAGGCAGTTATGTGCCAAGTGGCACATGTGGCAAGTTTCGGAGGCCCAAGGAGGCCTAACGTTTTTCTCCAGGAGGCCAATGTTGCCCTAAAGGGGTCTAATGTCACCCTAAAAGGGCATGACGTCATTTTTGCTTGATTAGGGTTTTAATTAGGACATTTAATGAAAAACAATATTTTGATGTGTTTTGGCCATGTCGGCCTTTTGTGACCTAAAAATAAAACTAAGGTCACTGCTATTGTATAAATAGAGAGCTAAAACTCTCTTTTTAGGATGGTTCTTCCACTCACACTTGTGTGAGGTCTGAAATTTGCACCCTTTTAGGGTTTTTGGCTGAAATTACTAGTGCGCACTTGTTGAAGGAGGCTTATTTTGGTGATCTTTGGCATTTCTCTTGGTGGATGGTTTATAACTAGGATTTAGCTTGATGAATACTTGTTGAATGTAAGTGATTTTATGCAATCCTTCTCTTACTTGAATGGTTATCGTATTTTACTTGCATTGTAATGTCCCCACTTTGGGACATCATTACATTACAGAGGATTATGGTGACCAGAGTAGCAAGTTGGAGATTATAGCGAGTACAGGAGCTATCGAGGGATATTTTGGGGACCAGCTTGCATCGCTCATCCTATTTCATCATTATGATCCATTCTGCACGGATTGGCTTTGGTTCCGTTGCATTCCGACGATTTCCATAATTTTGAGTATTTTGAGCTATAAGTCAATTAAATTCACTAAAGAGGTCATTTTGGACACAATACTTGGAGGAACCTCTCAGTGTAATAGCTCATTGGAATCGGGAGGAGCAACACGACAGGATAGGATGGTGAGAAGTGACTTTCAGTGGCCAGGGAAGCCACGAGAAGAGATAAGGCACTTTTCAGAGGTAAAAAGATTAATTAATTAATTAAAGTGATTTAATTAATTAATTAATAATTAAAAAAGAAAAGTCACTTTGGAGAGACAAGGGGATGCAGGAAGTATAAATAAGAGGCAAGGGCCTCTATTCTCTCATTCATTCATGTATGATTATCATTTTGATATCTGGCTTCTAGCGAGAGAGCCCATACCTTGGGGGTTTTGAGGGTTTTGACTTAACAAACCCTGGAGGACGATTCGGTGGTGAAAGATTCCACTTAGCTTGTCCCAAGCTTGGTCTCAGGAATGTAATACTCCCCCACACCATTCTAGTTCAGATCTATTCAGTGCAGGAGGGTTCTACACCAACCACAGGCACAGGAAGAGAAGGAAGGTGCACCATTGGGGGTTTCCAGCAAGGGGGGCACACCATTCTTTGAGGGAGGTTCGTTCCAAGGGATTGGAAGGGCTTCTGCAGATTCTAGCACCTGGGTTTTCATTGCAGGGTCTTGTCCATTAGATCTAGTGCATTCTGGAGGAGTTTTATGAGCCAGTTGATTTATTGGATGCATTGGACGAATTGGAGAGAAGGAGAGCATTTTGGAATTCAGATCTATTCAGTTTGGAGGAGTTATACTTCAGATCTGACCCTGAGACTTCACCTAGTGACTTGCAGTGTCCCGATCTACCTTTCTAGCGAGTTTCAAGGCATTTGTAGGCCTCCTTCATCAGGGCCGAAATTGTAGGGTTTGATAGTTTTCAAGAGGGCGTAGCTCCACTTGAGGATTCAGCATTTGGAGGACAATTCCTTGGTATTTCGATCTGAGATTTCAGGAGGGAATTCTACTCATCCCGATCTACAGTTCGGCATCTTCTACGAAGTATTTGGAGATCTTTGATAGTAGAGCCGAATTGTTGAGGCTATTAGTGTTCCAGCAAGGCATGGCATCTTCCAGCTTGGGGGTTTAGCACTTCATACAGCCCAGATCTATTCCTGTGTTGGTCTTCATTGAGTATTCAACCTTTGGAGGCTTGTAGGTCTTCTGTTGGAGCACGTAGCAGATTCTATAATGTTTATTAGAGCCATCTGTTGAGCATTCCAGATCGGCCTCACTCTTGTAGCAGGGTCTTATTATTATGAATAAAGATCAGATCTGAATCATTGTTGGGTTGTCTATTACATTGTTGGTCTTGCATATGGTTGAGATATGTTTCATTGCTTTATCTTCTTATATGTTGTTGCAAACACACATTAAACTCATCAGTAAAACCCTAAGCACAACCTAAAGGATCACAGTAAACAAAGTGTTTGACGAAATGCCACAACCAGAAAAAGTTTAAAAATACACCCAAAACCGTGATGTTCCTGGCATATTGGCTTGGGAACATTACATGCATTTTGTTAATGAAATTGTTGGAATAAACCCTAGGATATAAGCACATGTTTATGTCCTTGTTTTAATTGCTTTCTACCTACTAGATTATGCCAAGGAGTCGTTTTTCCTGTTCAAATCATTGCTAGGGCCTTGCCATTGCAACACCCTATCATTTTCTCTTCATCCTAGCCGATTTTACTTTGTCATTGAGCTAAAGAAGAAGGAAAACGTACTAAGGCCTAGGCTTACCTACACCTTAGTAGTCGTTTTCCCCTAGGGTTTGATGGTTGAAGCCTTGGCTTACCAATAATTCATCCATCAAATTCCTCGTGTCTTTGGCCCTACTATTATCATCTTGTTCCTTCAATTCTTGCCGCTATTTTTTTGACTCCATTTGCCCTATATGAATGCACTGGTCTTAGACTTCTTGTTTGAGTGCTTTGATCACAACCTTCAAACATCCAATATCTTTGAACAATTACTAACACCTTCTAACCCTAGTTTAGATTGACTTGCTAACCCTATTGCTGCTATTATTCATTTGAGTTATAGTCATACTTTGCAGCAATTAAAGCTTCTTTAATCAATTGAAAGAATAAATGCATACTTGCTTCTAATGAATGTCGGTGTTATGATATTGATAATTGATCTTTCTTGCTCATTCTGAAGCACTTATTGTGAAGTATCGTATTGTGATTATTGCTACTATACATCTTTGCTTACTTCATCAATATATCAGTCAATTGCTTTTATTGAGAAAGTCTCTGATTATATGAAGTACTAACCAGCAAGTGACCTTGCAAATATAGTTTCATGTTGCTTTGTTTCAGGCCGGTACATTTCTAGTTCTTACTATCTTTATCGGCTGTTTAGCCGGACTTTCTGATCGGTGGTGACTTGTGAGAGAGAAAATTTTACTTGGCCTTAATACTTTTGCCTTCTCAAAACCCCTGGTCACCGTGGACGTCTCCCCTGTGCCTACCACCCTAAATAGAAAGAGACATCCTATTGAGTTGACGGTGATAGGATAGTCTCTCGTTACATCAATTTGTCCCCTTTTACCTTTCCTATCTTTCAAAGTACAAATTGTACGATAACAAGCCTCACTGATTATGTATTTTCCAGCTGATATGTATTGCACTCGATGCCATTTTGATATATACACCCTTACATGGTATACAGATGAGCAAACTTTGCATATTTTGTCTCTGATGGTTGGAATCATGGTTTGAAAGCTTTAAAATAATTTTTTCCATTAAAATTAATTATTTAATGTATTTTTTATTGAACCAAGTCACAGAAATCAGACCAGTCCAAGTCGATGTCCAAGTTGATAGGTGACCGAGTCGATGTCCGGTTCTGAGTTTAAAAACTATGTGTCCGGGTTTCTTTCTCTCTCTAGTGCACTTGTTCTTGGGTTGTTTTCTTTCTCTAGGGTTGCACTCCTCTTGTGCAATATCTGCATTGTCCTAGTGCTAGGTATTTTTCTCTTTCTTGCAGACTTAGGGTTTGTGTTGGTTCCATTTGGTTCTCTCATTATCTCTTGTGAATATCAACATGTACAAATTCAGTGAGCTTATGGTACCTAGTAAATTTTAAAGAGTCGAATTTCAGATCAGATGAATATTGCTGCAAGTTGTATTACTAACAAATCTATATTGATGACATAAATACAACACTGAAGTATAAGTGACATTAATACAACAAAGGCATTAATCCAAAATTAAACCCAAGGATTAAGTGCATAAAGAGACAAAGTACTAGAAAATTATAGCGTTGATCTACTATGACTTTGGTCTATTATATGAAGAAAACAAACGTTAAATGGAACCCTTAAATCTGCTTCCTTCTCATGAAGATGAATATGTAAGACCACTACTACTATAGAATTGTTTAAAATATCAAAGAGCTCAAACTAACATGTAACATGTTTAAACATTCATACCAATATTCTAGCCTATATGTAGAGAAACGAGGTTCTATCAGGCTGCTAAATCTGGTCTGTCTTTGACCAGAATTTAGCTCTAAGTTTGACTTTCCAAAACTGTCCTTTGCTGCCTTTTAGGAAAGCAAACAGTCAAGTAACCTTCTGCTGATAATTTTTGTGGTTAAGTGTCCTTTTGAGGTGCCCTTGCAAGTGTTTTCATACCCCAATGTTAGCACATGCAATACACTCAAAACAAATAACACTCCTCTTGATCTTTACAACTATAACAAGCTGATCTATACTCTAAGCATGCATGAAATGAACACAGGTATTTTTGGTCAACATGACCTTGGATAANACCAGTTTAGAATGAAAGTATATATAATGATGATTTTAAGAAGTGAATACAACAAGTAAGCTAATACAATGGAACCTGATATAATAGCAACTCCTCACAAGAAGCTTTGGAGTTCCAAGAAGAGAGAAGTGCCCAAGCTTAGTGCACCCTCTTCCTTTGTTTCTCTATCCACTAAAGTGATGCGCCCTCCTTCCTCTTTGACCCAATGAAGAATCCCTTCCACACAAATCTGCTCTTGTGTGTCTCTGTCAACATGAGCCAAACAGATCTGAAATAGCACAAGTCCTTCTATTACCTGCTAGTGGTGCACACTCCTCCACATGTGCGTCTTCCTCCAAAAAATATTGATCACCATAAATAAATATGGGTCTAAGTTGTCATAGCTCCTCCATGGATGGAGGCGCCCAAGCTCTCCTCTCCCAATGCTTCCATTCTCATCCTCTTTCCCTTCTCCAAACTCTCTTGGTGAACATACAAGTGAATGAACCTCCAAATGCCCTATGTGCCCTCTTTATAGAATTCATAAGAAAACCTAGAAATGGATGGATGACATCATCCCATCCCATTTCTAATCAAAGGTTGAGATCATCCAAAAAGAATCTCAACTCAAAACCCACTTTGGCTTACTTTCCTTATTTCTCTTTATGTCCCTCAATTCACCCACAAAGTGAATTAATAGTCACTATTCACTCAAGTAAAAAATTTCACCCTTTTGACTTAGGAAAATGTCAAAGTGAAATTAGACATAAAGTATACGGCACAATGGGTCAAATATTTCCCTCTTGTGGTTAGAGACCCACAACCACAAGGGGACCACTTTCTAAGGTACCCAAATCTCAACACTCCCTCTTACCGACGAAAGTGTCATTCACCCCCAATCTTATCCCTATAGTGGACATGGCTGCCTACTGGCAAATACTCAGTGAGTATGGTTATACCCTGATCATCAAAAGTGGTCTTTGACACAGATTTTCTCAACCTGCGTGATCTATAGATGGAAGTGCATCTCCACCTATCCAAGATCACCTAGATCTTGGTATCATACCAAAGATCTCAACCTTGGTCTCCCACCAGGGATTTCTACCTCCTGGCATCTCGCCAACCGTCACTACTCTTGGCATCTCACCGATAGTCACTCTCTTAGCATCTCACCAAGAGTCTCCCCCTCTTGGTATCTCACCAAAAGTATCTAGATCTCATCATCTCACCAAGATCCTCAACTTGGCCTCTCACCAAGTGATTGTTGATGATTACAGTTGCGTGAGACATTCTCCAGGATACAAACCTGAGAGAGAGCCCCTGAAAAGAGTGTGTGGTTCCTATCTGAGACAGAGCTGGAACGTAGAGATGGCCTCCTCCTTACAGAGAGTTGAGAAGAACTCCAGATGATTCTCCTGTGTAACGCAGTGAGAAAGGAGATCTGCAGAGTTGGACGTGTCTGTGGCTGAGCACAAGGTGAACGTGTGAATTCCCATAGAGTTGGGTACATCGTCATGAGACAAAAATAAAGATGATGTATTATCCTCCTCTGAGCAGAGAGTTGAGATGATGAACTCCAGATGACCCTCCCGTGTAATGCAGTGGGAAAGAAGATCTGTTGAGTGGACGTGCATGTGGACGAGCACAGGTGAACGTGATCATAGTGGTTGAGCACTAGTGAGAGTGGTTCTTCTATGTAATGCAGTGAGCCAGAGATATGGACATCCCTATGGATGTGCCCCTAGTGGTTGATCACTAGTTGGTGTATGAGATCCTTTGCTATATTGTTCAAGAGTCAGACCTGCCTGCAACCCTAATTGTAATATGTAAAGGGTACAGGTCGGCCCCACCTTAATGTAATTGATAATTAATGTAAAAGATAATTAATCTGGTTAATATTAATTATATTATGAGATAGACAGGTCGACCCTATTGTGCCAATAGACACTTTTGTTGGCAGGTCAAGTCTAATATAAGTAAAGGTAAATTGCCCATTGAGGAATCATATCTTTTGTGTGAGTTTGGAAATTTCAGCAAGTACATCTTCTTGGGAAAAGTGCGCACCTCTCTTGGGCGCTAGTCTTCTAGGGTTTGTAAGCACCCTCTTCTGTGCTAGGTTTTATTGGTGGTGAAGGTCTTTCTCTTGAAGAATATAGCAAAGGATTTTGGTTGGGTTTTCTTCCCTTGTTGAGAAGGGTTTCCCAGGATACTTCTTGTGTACTTGTGCATGGTGTTTCTTCTTGTGATCTTGGTTGCTGCAAATTGTTTATGGTTTAAGTAAAATGCAAAAATGGAATGAACTTGATGCTTAAACCTTGCTTATTGAAAAATCAACATGGTATCAGAGCATAGGTCTTGAAGAACCCCTGCACAAGCATTCAAAAAAAGCTAAACCGTCCTCCTTCTGCAGTTTCGTACGACCTCTAGGGTTTTTGCAGAAATTCGTACGACCCTCATTTGATTAGCCTTTTCACCCCTTCTCAAGTGGACGTTGGAGCTAAAACTTGGACCAAGTTGTAAGGCCTTCCTCAGTGCATCTCCAGAGACCTTCAAAGTAAAATTCCAAGGATTTTGAGTTTTTGGCCCTAGGGTTTCTAGGGTGTCAAGATTTTCTACAGAATCCTGATCTTAGGATTTCTGCAACTTCTTGAAGAAACGTTTTCAACTCAACAAGCATTCCTGTGACACTCTCAAAGTTGATTGTTGGCAGTCATAAGCCCAACAAAATCCAAAGTTACTAATCCAACCTAATCATTAGGTTTTCTAAATCCAGTTGGCGAGAGTTTGAAGAATCTGAACAAATGAAGAACGGAACTTTAGTAGAACATAGGCTTGATGGAGCAAGCAACTTCAGCTCCTGGAAATCAAGGCTTCAAGTCACCCTTGAAGAAGATGACCTTTTGGATGTGGTAACTAAAACTTTATCAAATACAGCTACCGATGAAGAGAAGAAGATAAGAAAGGAAGAAGGTGTCAAAGCAAGAAAAATAATCATCTACTCAGTAAGAGATCATCTCTTACCTCGTATTGCCAACCTAAAGACACCTTATGAAATGTATGAAGCATTAAAAGAAATGTTTGAAAGTGACAACACCCTCAGAGCTCTTACCTTGAAGAGCCAACTTCAAAGTACCAAGATGACGAAAGGTGATACAGTTGTTATCTTCTTTATGAAGATATCAGAGATTAAAGAACAGCTAGAAGCCATTGGAGAAATCATGTCTGACAGAGAACTTGTCTTATCCACTCTCAACAACCTTCCAAAACATTGGGAGCCTTTTCTTCAAAGTATCAATGGAAGAGAAAATCTACCAACCTTTGATCGTCTGCGAACAGACTATACTCAAGAAGAACTTAGACTTAGAAATAGAGGAGTGGAAGACTCCCCTGATGAAATCATGCTCTTGCACTTCATACAAAGAAAGGAGGAAGATTCAAAAGAAACTTCAAACAAACACTCAGAGATGAGAAGTCTTCATCAAACCCAGGTCAAAATCAAAGAAGAGATGTTTCAGAAATTCAGTGCTTTAGATATGACAAATATGGGCACTATGCAAGAAATTGTCCAACCAGGAAGAAGGGAAGACAATATGCTTCTATCGCTGACATTGATCCAGACCCACCTCAAAAGAATGAAGATAAGAGAGAGGAGAAGTACTTCCTCTAAAAACAAACTCAGAACTAAACATGACTACAAACCCAGGTAAATCATTTGATCTCTAAATTTATAGTTCATTGCATTCTTAATAAATGAAGGGTATTATCCCCGGTATGGGAGTACTCAAGATTTGGACTATTATCCCTGGTACGGGAGTTCAAACCTTATTTGATTGATTACTATGTTGGTCAAGAAGACATAAAAAGATCTAACAAGCAATAAAAGAAGATTCCCCTCCTTCACACTTCAGAGAGAGTTACTTGACTCAGAGGGAGTCAAAACAAAATAAAAAGAAGAAAGAGATAATACCTTCAGTAGTTCAAAGGAAGACAGACAGTATTCCAGCAAATTCAGCTACTCCAGTTGATATGACTAGAGATATTACAGTAGGGCATAAAAGGCTTGCTTAGAGTCAACAAAACTCTGCTAAAAGGAAGAGAAACATGCAAGTCCCTCAAGGGACACCCTGAGAAAGCAAAAGAGTTTTTCAAAGCTATCCTTCAGTCTTGAGCCACTTCATTGATTTTGAACTACCTTGTCTTAGAGAAACAGGTATGGCAAGATGCCATAACAGAAGAACTTAAAGAATGATGTATAAAGATATTATTCAAGAGACCAGAAGGGAAGTTTGTGGTAACTTCCAAGTGGATCTATAAGAGAAAGCATGCAACTGATGGAAGTGTCAAGAAATACAAAGCCAGATCTATAGCCAAAAGATTCTCACAATCAGAGGGAGTTGTCTATGATGAGACACTTGATCTAGTAAGCCCGATAGACTTCCATCTGTACTACCATCCATGACATGAAAACTATATTAGATGGATGGATCCTTGATGAGTTTGGGTTTCAGCAAGAGTGTTGTTGATCCAAACCTATATTATTACGGTGTTGATGGCGAGAGCCTGATTTTGATGACTTATTCAGAAAGCATTGTTAATGAATACAAGTAAGCCTTGACTTCTGATTTCGAGATGAAGGATATGAGTATGATGCACTACTTCCTAGAAGTATCACAGATAACCAATGAGATTTTCCTGAGTCAAGGAAAATATACAATGGGAATATTAAAGAAGTTCAGTATGACAGAATACAAGATGGATTTGAAGAAAATGAATGATGATGATTCAGACAAGATTGATCCACAACTGATTGGATCATTGTTGTATATGGTTAAAAAACCAGACCTAATTCATGCTATGCAGTGAATATGCTTAGTCAATCCATGAGCCAGTCGAGACAGACTCACTGGATAACAGTAAAGCATGTATTGAGATATACACAAGGCACAGTTAGATATGACCTGAGATATGCCTCCAAGTGTCAAATTGAGTTTGCAAGGATATGCCTCTACAGATTGAGCAAAGAGTACAGTGGACCGAAAGAACACATCCGGTCGTTGTCTTACCGTGAAGTTTGTTAGAATATAGAAGATGGTGTGCTCGTTTACCATTGACGATACCCTCGTCACCCAACCATAGGCCGAAGCCACCCTCTGAGCACCTTAACCTTGACTGAGAATTTCTCTGAAAGCAAACCCTAGGCTAGATAGCCAAACAAAGGGTAGCGCACCTTTCCCCAAGGATAGCGTATCACAAAAAGTTGATCAGATAGTTCAAACCCTAGCCAAGAGATAGTCCAAGCCAATACTGAAAACTAGCTACTGATGCAGCTGCACCTGCAACCTTCCTCCACATGTGCGCACCAACTGGGAACTGCAGTGCGCACCAACTGGGAACTGCAATTCTGAGATGTTGTCAAATGAGAACTGGCGCCCTGTATTTATATTGGTTCTGCCAGATTTGTTGGGGCTGACTTCTCCTTTTGGATATGTGTTTGTTCAGTGTATTATTATTATTATTGGCCGATTTCTTCTCTTGGAGGCTAATAACCTAATATAAATTATCTTCTTGAGCCGACAAGGCTTCTAGGGTTATTAGCCAACTCATTAGGGTTTTCTCTTGCTTTCCGGAGTCTTCTATTCTCATCAGGTTCACACGTGGAGGTAAATACCTCCC
>ML837829.1:17547-44827 GCA_009831015.1 Picea engelmannii | reverse complement strand
AAATGAGCGCTGCCGTCACATCTCTTCTCAGAGATAAGCCGCCACCATTCTAGCAAGCTTGTTTCCGCTGCATTTTACAGTTTCAGCTTATTTCATTATTTAATAGAAAACCAGTTTTACTGTATCTCTGTTATTTTTGTTAAGCACATGTTAATAATCTGTATTCATTTCGTTCTGCTCATAAAATCCGGATCAGGAAACAACCCAAAAGATTCTACGAGCAGGTTACTTTTGGCCGACACTTATCAAAGATTGTATAGAATCAGTCAAGAAGTGCCATCCGTGCCAAATCTTCTCTCGGAAGATGAGGGCACATCCTGCTCCCATGTTTCTTGTCATCACAGTTGGTCCTTTCACCAAGTGGGGGATTGATTACACTACTTGCAACCCCCTTTCAGCAAGGGGGCACCACTATATCATCGTAGTTGTAGACTACTTCACTAAGTGGGTCAAATATATGCCAACGTTTAAAGATGATGGAGAGACTGCAACTCTCTTTTTATTCAACCAGATCATAGCAAGGTTCGACGTCCCGAGAGAGATTGTTACTGACCATGGCAGTCACTTTCAGAATCAAATGATGAATGAATTAACATCAAATCTTGGGTTACGGAAAGAGCATTCATCACCTTACTACCCCCAAGCCAATGGGCAGGTGGAAGCTGTAAACAAAACTCTTAAGACTATTCTACAACGAACTATGAACTCGGCCAAGTCAAATTGACATTTGATGTTATAATCGGCATTATGGTCTTAACGAACATCTGTTAAGACTGCAACCGGTTTCTCACCTTTTCAACTCGTTTATGGGCTGGAGGCAATCTTGCCCATCGAATTTCAGATCCCATCTCTAAAATTGGTAGTACAATTATTGCCAGAAACTTCTCCACTTGAAGAATTGTTAGTACACATTGATCATCTCAATGAGCAGTGTCGTGATGCAGCCCTGGCCAACGAGCCTCACAAACATAAGGTCAAGTGTCAGTATGATCGATCCGTTCGTCCTCGGATTTTCTCTGAAGGGGACCTTGTCCTTATCTATGACTAAGATAAGGACCCCCTGGGGGAAGGAAAATTAGAACCCATGTGGTTCAGACCGTTCATCATAAAAGAGGTATTAAAAAAGGGCGCTTATCGTCTGGTTGATTTTGAAGGGAATGCTTTGGCGGAGCCTAGAAATGGGCTCTGTTATCCCCGATATCTAGGGATAACTAGGAGATCATGTCTCGAGGCCCACAAGTCCTAGACATGGAGTACCGAGAGCAGGATTGACCTGAGCATGGCCCTGGAGGGCCCATATTTCTTCTTATTTTCTAGATTTGTCCTGTCAACAAGAACAACTTCCATCACCATCGGCTTGGACTTGCATCAGAGAGGACTCTTGCTCCATGAGGAAATTGGTCCAAGGTATCATGGTATGTGTCATGTTTGATCGTTATAACCTTCTTATATATGCATTAGGTTCCTTTCATTTCTGATAACTGCTTGGATCTTACACTAATCCACTTGACCAAGGGGGATTTGCAGAGCCATCGTCCGCTCCCACCATACTATCATTTTTCATCTTATCTCCCGCACATCTATCCCATTCCCCTAGTCTGGCCATTAGGATGACCTTTTGAGGGTTACACTTTGTCTTGTGGGAAGAAGGGGCTAAAGGCCCAGGGGGTAAAAGCAGTTGGTAAAAGATAAGAGCCATAAGAAACAAAACCTAGAGATGCTTCACCCAGGGGATCCCAGAGAAGGAAATAAAAGGCCTCTCGATAAGAAACTAAAGGGACCCTAAGAATAATAATAAAACAAGACCTAACCAAGAGGATGGGAGGTCTCATCACGAGCCAACCCATTATGTTCATAGGTATCCAACAGTATGACATTGCCACTATCTGGTCACTACGCCAGGGAAGTGACCTTTGGTTGCATGGCCAAGGGAAAGGGGGTCTCATCATGAGCCAAACTTATCATTTCTGTGAAGATACCAGTGGGTAACACTGTCAGCTTTGGTCACCACGCCAAGGCAGTGTCCTCTGGTCAGACCTTGAAGTAAAAAAGAAAGAAAAGCAATAAATGAAAAATAAAGGCAATAAAGGGCTTGGAAAAAATGCATCCATGACGGGTACAACTCGCCTCCTACAAAGGCACCCACAGACAACACCTGCCCTTGGTCTTACTATGAATGGACATCCCTAGACCATATCACCTCATAAAACATGGCTTGAATGATCTTCTGAGGAAACTTTCCTTCGCTTATGGGTATTAGTCCAATAGGTTATTCTGTTGGTCTTCTTCAGCTTTGTATAGTAGATCTATGTAATGTCTTTGAGCTCTTGGATGATATGCTAGGGATTTCATGCATGTATTTGATAAATTTAATGATGAAATATGACTGACATTGCTATGATCCTGAGGACTGATGAGCCCATGGAGGGTGTAGTCCTTGATGTGCAGGACCATACCTGGCGGACAGGTACCAGTGGACCGGTACACATGGGGATATGACTAGCTCAGACCTCCATGGGATTGAAGAGCCCATCAGATGGTTGTTGGGATGGCAGAGATAGGACAATGTTGTGATGAGCCTTTGCACAAAGAAGATAGAAGGACGTTCCACCAGGACACCTCGACAGAGCCCAACCCAGGGGGGATCACCCACTACAGATGGGATGATTGCTTTTGATGGACAAGACGTCACCTGAGGTAGATGGATGTTTTTCTGGACCATGTGGTAGTGTACTCGTGTTATTTGGCACGTGTGGAAACTTGGAGAAGCCCTAGAGGGGCCAACGTTCTGCTTCCTGGATGTTGATCTTGCCCAAAAAGGGCCAACGTCTCCCTCAGAGGGGCCTGACATCTCCCTTTTGAGCTCATATTATGACATTTTTAGCATTTAATGTGACAAACAGTGTAATATTATTAGTCAACCTTGTCGGCTATTTTAAATGACCTATTTTGTAATTGAAGGTCATTAGGATGATATAAATAGAGGACGTTGCCTCTCATTTTTAACATAACATAACTCACTCTCTTGTGAGAGAATCATTTTTAGTCTTTTGTCTTGGTATTTTTCTCTTGGAAGTGAGGCACTACTCTTGTGGAGGATCATTCTTGGCATGTTTATGGTGTTTTCTATCATTGGAAGGTTTTACAACTAGGGTTTGATAAGCTCTTCATTGATTTGTAAGTGTATTTCTCATGCAAAATTTCTTAAATGAATGGTTGTAGGTTAAATCTCTTGCATTTGTTATTACATTGTTATTATTTTTCTTAATCATTGAAACCCTAGGTAGAAAGCACACAAGTAGGTCCTTGTTATATGTCCCCATGGTAGAAAACTTGTTTTAGCCATTGATTAAGGGGGATATAGCCTAGCCGTTGCTACACTAGTTCCCCTTTTTCTGAGTTAGCTTTTGAACATAAGTTGAAGAAAGAAGACGTCCTAGGCCTAATTAAATTTACACCTAGGGTTTTGACTTTAGGGTTTGAAGGGCCTTGCTATTGCAACACCTTTCACCCTTAGATTTATGTTTTGAAGCTAGCCGTTTTGCCAAGGATTTTTAAGGAAAGAGGGAGGAGCATGAGGCCTTGCTTAAGCAACACTGGAATGAGCCTCCTCCCCTTAGGGTTTTGACTGTAGGGCCCTGCCATTGCAGCACCATAGAGCCTAACTCTCCCTTCCTTAGATTTAGATTCTCCCGAGACTTAGCCTTTGCTTCTTGACTCCATAAAACCCTAAGGCACTAGTCTCTCTATCCAACGTTGAGTTTATTGTGCCAAAACAACACTTTCAAACCTCTTAAATTTAAAACCCTAACTAACCCTAACGTCTCACTAACCCTAATTTGATGATGACGTCATGCCTCTTTTAAGCTCTTGGTTGATGTAAAACGTTGTGGCATAGTTATCTAAGTGATAGATATTGAAGTGTTGATAATTTCCATTAGCCTACTTGCAAAACGTCCACCTCTTTGTCTACCAAACTAACCCTACAAGAAAGTTGACATCACCTCTAGTAAGCATAGTGATGCAACAGTCTTGTCTTGAATGAGAATTTAATGATATTTGATGCATGGTGTTAATTCAAAGATTGATTATATACATTGAATGTTATATCATTTCCAGTGTTTATTGAGAAGTAATATTATTAGCCATAGCCTTTATTGCAATCATTGACTTCGTCAATAATTACTGTTATTTGTGCTCATGTATATTAAGTATTTGATAGTCATTGACAATTGAAGCATTAACCACTATTTGCATGTATTAGCTTTATTGTTGCCTTGTCTCACAAAAAGGTGCTTCTTCTGTGGTATTTCTTCATGCTTGACTATCTTCTTGGTGGTAATATGTGAAGGGACAACTCACCTTGATCTTTTAAGCCTTTTCCTTTCAGAACCCCAGATTACCAGGGACGTCTCCCTTGGGCTTAGCCACCCTAAATAGAAACAACCCCCCATCGAGGTGACAGTGGGTGGGGAAGCTCCTGTTACGCCAGTTTGACTCTTAACCTTCAACTACTTGACCTAAACAACAAACTGAGCGATAACATTTTGGCACCGTTGCTGGGGAACACTGAGTCAATCTTCCTCAATGAAAAAACCTTTGGTAAGCCTTGCCTCAAATATCTTTTCTTACAAGCTTACCTGGCGACTCCACTACAACTTTTCCCCCTATTCTTTGTTAGTTTCAGGAAAACTATCTGGCGACTCCACTAAATTTTCTTAGCGTGCCACATTACCTTCTGTAATATTTTCAAGTTATGGGATCATGGCATACTGGGAACAAATGTATCCAAGTATTGATTTCAGAAGTTTTCAAGGATACCAAAATTTCTTTGATAATAAATGGCTAGACAACTCTCCAACGTTTTTGGGGCTCCCAGCTCCTCACATAGTAAATGTTTTGGAGAATTTGAGCAAAATAAAGTTGAGAGGAGAGGACGCTCTTATAAAGTTGTTTTTGCTCACCCTTCCATCCTACTTACAAAAACATTTTAAGAGTTGTTTCAAGGACAGGGGTATATCATCTTTCATACACCTCATCAACAGGTTTATCAAACTCACTAAGCCAGATTTCCAAACGTATGAAGATGTCCTTCAAAACCTCATAGTAACCTTACACCACAAAGGATTCACCACTGAGATTGTAGAAGATCTCAGAAGGTATTATCATGATCAATACCAAGAATCCTCTGATATAAGAGACGAGTTTTATGAAGACTATTATCAACCCCTTGAAGAGGAGCAAGACCTCTCCCATAATCCAATAGAATGCAATGAAGATATAACCAGAAATGTGAATTATGAGGATGAAGCTCTAATAATCGCTCCTCAGTCTGATGAAGCTCTCCAAGATCCTGTCACTCCTGCACAAGATGAAGAGAATGAGGTAAGTAATTTTGATTCTTTTGATGATACCTTGTTCTATGAATCAGATAATGAAGAAGAAGTGGAACCCTTGGACGAGCTAGATCCCCTATGTCTCAAGACTGAAGATGTAGAGGTAGATCTTCCACCTGATGATGCTATCCAAATACTTGAAGCTCTTGCACATGAAGGATTAAGCGAGGTACATTGTTCCCCCTTCCAAGTTTTAAATGACTCTTTGCCTTATGACACAGAGAGTGGAGAAGTATTGGATGTTTTGACTCCTACATGTTATGATATTGATACTGACATAGCTGATTTCGACGAGTTCATACATGTTGGGAGACGTAGGTGGGATGCATGTAGTTATGATATAGATCCCATCTATGATGTAAAAGGTCATTTTCGGATGTTTCCCTTGCAATTACCACAACAGGTTACTTTTGACCAGTGGCAACAAGGAGATGAGGTTTTTACCCATACCATCCAAAGGACCAAGGATGACCTAATACCCTGTGATTTTCGTTCATACCTTGAGGACTTTGATGATGGTTCTTTTGAGCATTTGGACTTATTTTGTGAAGATGATTATCAATCACATATCTGCTCAGATTTTGATACAAGTGAGAACATTGTTTGCCTAAGGAAAGTCTCTCATGGCTCTTCACTCCAACCACCTATTGTTGCTTTACCGTGTCTGTCCATTAAAGGTGTGCTTGGGAAGTATATTTTTAACGTTGAGTTTCCCTTTAGGAAAACCCTGAACTCCAAGGGTTGGTTGGGCACTGTGTGTTTCAGTCAGTTTTTCAACTTTCCCTTTTTAGTTTGCTAGTCGTCTACTAGACCTTTGTCGATCCCTTCTTTAACTTCAGGGCATGAGGATGCCCTAGGTAGCCAGTTTGCAGGCCCTTTGAGTCAATTTTCTGAACCTTGCAATTTTCATGACCCTTTCTTGAAGTGGATTGAGTACTTTCCTTAGAGATGGACTTGGCAGGATTTTATCCCTCCCACCTGCCTCCATGAGTTAGATTCTGAATTTTTCGATAATGTGATATATATTCTAACTCATGACATTTTTGTGCTTGATTTATCACTGTTTTGGTTTATGATGAAGCAGAAAGGCAGGTATCAAGGAATGTTGTTGGCTTGGCTTCACTGGTTGTTTGACTACACCAACATGCAACCAACTGGTAAGTGCAGGTAAGTGTTTTATTTTCTATTTGCATTTATGATTACCTCATATATACATGTATTATTTTGCGAGGTGGCAATACCACCCCACCTTTTGTCGTTGATGCTTTTCTTGTCAAGTGTGAGCAGGTCTACAGGTTTATGCCAGAGATGTTGAGGTTCTCATGCGCTCTACGGTGAGCACATGTCCCCGAGTTGGAGCCATATGTTATCCCCTATATCTAGGGATAACTAGGATATCATTTCTCGAGGCCCAGAGGTCCTATACATGGAGTACCGAGAGCAGGATTGACCTGAGCACGGCCCTGGAGGGACCATCTTTCTTCTTCTTTGCCAGATTTTTCTTGTTAGCAGCAACAGCTTCCATCACCATCGGCTTGGACTTGCATCAGAGAGGACTCTTGCTCCATGATAAAATTGGTCCAAGGTATCATGGTATGTGTCATGTTTGATCGTTATAACCTTCTTATATATGCATTAGGTTCCTGTCATTTCTGATAACTTCTTGGATCTTACACTAATCCACTTGACCATTGTTGGGGTGATTGACGGGGTGACTTAGCAAGATTTTATTCATGGTCTTGGTTAGCCACCAAGGGGGATTTGTAGAGCCATCGTCCGCTCCCATCATTCCATCATTTTTCATCTTATCTCCCACACATCTATCCCATTCCCCTAGTTTGGCCATTAGGATGACCTTTTGAGGGTTACACTTTGTCTTGTGGGAAGAAGGGGCTAAAGGCCCAGGGGGTAAAAGCAGCTGGTAAAAGATAAAAGCCATAAGAAACGAAACCTAGAGATGCTTTGCCCAGGGGATCCCCGAGAAGGCAATAAAAGGCCTCTCGATAAGAAACTAAAGGGACCCTAAGAATAATAATAAAACAAGACCTAACCAAGAGGATGGGAGGTCTCATCATGAGCTGACCCATTATGTTCATAGTTATCCAATAGTATGACATTGCCACTATCTGGTCACCATGCCAGGGCAGTGACCTTTGGTTGCATGGCCAAGGGAAAGGGGGTCTCATCACGAGTCATCCTTATCATTTCGTGAAGATACCAGTGGGTAACATTGTCAGATCTGGTCACCATGCCAAGGCATTGTCCTCTGGTCAGACCTTGAAGTAAAAAAGAAAGAAAAGCAATAAATGAAAAATAAAGGCAATAAAGGGCTTGGAAAAAATGCATCCATGACGGGTACAACTCGCCTCCTACAAAGGCACCCACAGACAACACCTTCCCTTGGTCTTATTGTGACTGGACATCCCTAGACCATATCACCTCATAAAACATGGCTTGAATGATCTTCTGAGGAAACTTTCCCTCTCTTATGGGTATTAGCCCAATAGGTTATTCTGTTGGTCTTCTTCAACTTTGTATAGTAGATCTGTGTAATGTCTTTGAGCTCTTGGATGATATGCTAGGGATTTCATGCATGTATTTGATAAATTTAATGATGAAATATGACTGACATTGCTATGATCCTGAGGATTGATGAGCCCATGGAGGGCATAGTCCTTGATGTGCAGGACCATACCCGACGGACAAGTACCAGTGGACCGGTACACATGGGGATATGACTAGCTCGGACCTCCATGGGACTGAAGATCCCATCAGATGGTTGTTGGGATGGCAGAGACAAGACAACGTTGTGATGAGCCTTTGCACAAAGAAGATAGAAGGATGTTACACCAGGACACCTCGACAGAGCCCGACCCAGGGGGGATCACCCACTGCAGATGGGATGATTGCTTTTGATGGACAGGATGTCACCTGAGGCAGCTGGACATTTTTCTGGATCATGTGGCAGTGTGCTAGGGTCATTTGGCACGTGTGGCAGCTTGGAGAAGCCCTAAAGGGGCCAATGTTCTGCTTCCTGGATGCTGATCTTGCCCAAAAAGGGCCAACGTCTCCCTTAGAGGGGCCTGACGTCTCCCTTTTGAGCTCATATTATGACATTTTTAGAATTTAATGTGACAAATAGTGTAATATTGTTAGTCAGCCTTGTCGGCTGTTTTAAATGACCTATTTTGTAATTGAAGGTCATTAGGATGATATAAATAGAGGACGTTGCCTCTCATTTTTAACATAACATAACTCACTCTCTTGTGAGAGAATCATTTTTAGTCTTTTGTCTTGGTATTTTGCTCTTGGAAGTGAGGCGCAACTCTTGTGGAGGATCATTCTTGGCATGTTTATGGTGTTTTCTATCATTGGAAGGTTTTACAACTAGGGTTTGATAAGCTCTTTGTTGATTTGTAAGTGTATTTCTCATGCAAAACTTATTAAATGAATGGTTGTAGGTTAAATCTCTTGAATTTGTTATTACATTGTTATTATTTTGCTTAATCATTGAAACCCTAGGTAGCAAGCACACAAGTAGGTCCTTGCTATATGTCCCCATGGTAGAAAACTTGTTTTAGCCATTGATTAAGGAGGATATAGCCTAGCCGTTGCTACACTAGTTCCCCTTTTTCTAAGTTAGCTTTTGAACATAAGTTGAAGAAAGAAGACGTCCTAGGCCTAATTAAATTTACACCTAGGGTTTTGACTTTAGGGTTTGAAGGGCCTTGCTATTGCAACACCTTTCACCCTTAGATTTATGTTTTGAAGCTAGCCGTTTTGCCAAGGATTTTTAAGGAAAGAGGGAGGAGCATGAGGCCTTACTTAAGCAACACCGGAATGAGCCTCCTCCCCTTAGGGTTTTGACTCTAGGGCCCTGCCATTGCAGCACCATAGAGCCTAACTCTCCCGTCCTTAGTTTAGATTCTCCCGAGACTTAGCCTTTGCTTCTTGAATCCATAATACCCTAAGGCACTAGTCTATCTATCCAACATTGAGTTTATTGTGCCAGAAAAACACTTTCAAACCTCTTAAATTTAAAACCCTAACTAACCCTAACGTCTCACTAACCTTAATTTTATGATGACGTCATGCCTCTTTTAAGCTCTTGGTTGATGTAAAACGCTGTGGCATAGTCATCTAAGTGATAGATATTGAAGTGTTGATAATTTCCATTAGCTTACTTGCAAAACGTCCACCTCTTTGTCTACCAAACTAACCCTACAAGAAAGTTGACGTCACCTCTAGTAAGCATAGTGACGCAACAGTCTTGTCTTGAATGAGAATTTAATGATATTTGATGCATGGTGTTAATTCAAAGATTGATTATATACATTGAATGTTATATCATTTCCAGTGTTTATTGAGAAGTAATATTATAAGCCATAGCCTTTATTGCAATCATTGACTTCGTCAATAATTACTGTTATTTGTGCTCATGTATATTAAGTATTTGATAGTCATTGACAATTGAAGCATTAACCACTATTTGCATGTATTATATTTAGTGTTGCCTTGTCTCGCAAACAAGTGCTTCTTCTGTGGTATTTCTTCATGCTTGACTATCTTCTTGGCGGTAATCTATGAAGGGACAACTCACCTTGATCTTTTAAGCCTTTGCCTTTCAGAACCCCAGATTACTAGGGACGTCTCCCTTGGGCTTAGCCACCCTAAATAGAAAGAGCCCCCAAACGAGGTGACAGTGGGTGGGGAAGCTCCTGTTACGCCAGTTTGACTCTTAACCTTCAGCTACTTGACCTAAACAACAAACTGAGCGATAACAGGCTCTACCTCAAGAAGTATTACTCATAGGATGGTCACTGTGGGTAACTTTTTGTAACATATGTATAGTTTTTGTACTATTACTTTTTAGTTTCTTTTAAGTGTTATGGACATGTCATTGATGTTATATTTCATCAATATCGCAGATGTCAAGTGATTCCTAGGTGTTCGTTGGGTGCGCAGACGGTGCTAGTTGACACACTCGGAGGCTTGCCTCCGCAACTTGGGTAATATTTACACCTCAGGGCCAATTGTTATCTTCTGGAGGTATATGCTTAGGTGACACCACAAATAATGTCATCGAGTATAGTGCCGTTATTGAGTTGCTTCATGACGCCTTGTCATTAGGTATCTCTCATCTCCGGGTCTATATAGATGCTCAAATGGTTGTGTCTCAGCTAAACAGAGTATACCGGATTCATGATCCAACCTTGCATCGATGATTCCTTAGGGTACATCTCTTAGAACGAAACTTTGATTATATTACATATTTTTATGTTCCTAGGAGATTAAACCAAATTACAGATTCTCTAGCTAATCAAATTTTAGATTGGCATCTTGCACACATATGAAAGAACAATGACATAATCATGTAAATACGTTTTTGCACATGTGATCCATAAGACACAAAAGATCAAAAAAACATATATAACATCATAAAGTAACCAGAGTACATAGATGGATGCAAGCACCTCAAAAATAGGACCAATAATGAGTCACAGGGCTTATGCCCTCAAAAAATATATACAAGTAGTGCTCGTGGCACGTAAAAAGTCTAAATAGGTTCAGGGCCTATGGGCCCTATTATAATAGTCCACAGCATGGGCTAAACACCTAAAAAATCAGACCCACGTCTGAGGTTCCCCCACTACATGAGGTTGCATGGATGGCGACAGATCCTCTATCTCTGCCATCGGGACTGTGCGAGTGAGTGCAGTGAAGTTCCTCTCAACTCGTCTAAGTACCCTCTCAGCCTCCTCGGCTGGGAGGTTCCCTGCTACTGCTGGTCCCCGACAACGGCAACTACGGCTTCTGGCCGAGGACGATGCCTATTCCATGCATAATCGACAGGTCGCACAGGTCCCACATCTGCATGCAACAAACGTATATTCGTCAAATACTCTGGAATAAAAAAAAAAATGATATATATAACAAAAATCACATAAAAATTACATATACAAAAAAAAAACTACAAAGGTGGAGACTTACCCATCTCCCCTCGCTCCTCACCAGGAGGCACGGGTATCTCAGGATCTCTAGAAAAGTCTATCCCTGCATATGGGTAATCCTCGATCACAGGGATCTGCCGTGACAACCATGCAAAGAAGTCATCATCGAAGGACGCATTGGTCCTTCCACCACCCTGTCGCGGCAATAATACTGCCCATCTACATAGAGCAGGGAAAGAGGCCTGATGTCCTCGTACCACTTCCCGAGGACTAAATCTCGGAACTCTCTCAAAGAAGAATGAACACAAAATTGTCCCGAACCCGAAATTCCTTTGTGTCCGCTGATGACAATCTGTCAATTGCCTCTTCATACACTCCAGTAGTGTGGTACTCCAGTCAAAAATTTGTGCATTCAAGCACTGGATAGCATAGTTCATCTATGCGCAAGACGCCTGATGCAAGGCTGTAGAACCGGTAATTTTCCCAATAGGTAATAATATCGCTTGTAGCGATAGGTCAGTGATCTTACTTATGGGCACGTGGGAGCTCAAATGGTTTGTCCCAACCTCACAATGCACGGCTATCAGTTTCGATATGTTAAGCGGCCCCACTGGAAACGTCCTGAAATTGACTGGTTCCCCTCTCCTTGAGAGGCCAATCAAAAAGTAGATATCCTCGGTGGTGGGCACCAGTGATTTCCCCTCCAGCATGAAGGCCTCTGCATCAGGGTGCCAATAGTCAATCAAGGAATTCAATAGCCTCGGTTGCGCTCACATAAATGGACACAGGAAGAACTTAAGAAAACCACATTGCATCAATGTGGCCACGACATTCGGATCTCTCGCAACCAACTCACTAATTGCTTCATGCTCCCTTTCCCTCTAGTGGACATACATCCTGCCAACACAACAAAGTTCAGGAGGTTTAGTAAGGGTTGTTTGGTTCTTTTTTCTATAAAAGGGGGGTCAATGCGTGTTGTCTAAGTGACAGTCGCGTGTACATGTGGGCAGGATTTACTCTGCCCAAGTGTACACGTGGTCTGTCCAGAGACACCCCGCGTGGACCTAGGGCCGACCTTTTAAAGGTCGATGCCCACCCAAAAATAAAAATCAAAAGAAAAATTAAAGAATTGAATAGCTAGATAGGGGAGTTTGTACTTACTTGGTCCAAGCGGAAGTTCGTTTCATCCACTGTAGCTCCCAGAATCACCGTTTTTATCAAAGGGGGTATTTTGACTCCAGAGTCAATTTCCAAATCAACAATGGTGATAATGAGCTGCCAACTTCTATTTATAGACTTTTTGGCCTCTTTTTGTCACTTTTTTGGCCGCCATTATCAGTTTCTTTATACCAAAAAACATTTTGCATGATTCATGAGTTATATGGGAGGGATTTGATCGGGTATTGGGACACTTTTTTTGAGTTTTGAGGAAATTTTGACGGTCCATGAAATTTTTTCCAAGAATCAACTTGAGCATATAGGTTGGGTTACTACCCCGACTTTTGCGTCTCGTTGTCTTTTTCCTTTGCCATAGGATCGATCCCATCAGGTTGTGACACGGAACCATCATATCTGCTTTAGAAGTGTCGCAACTTGGTAGTAGATCTTACTAGAACATGGATGCCCTAGGTAGGTCCTGGTTGCATTATGGTGTCCATGTCGTCTCTAACACATTGTAGGCTCGGGAGTCCTTATAGTATTTCCTAAATATGAGTTTGAGCCTCATTTTCATGATTCTTCTTCGCTCTTGATCTCACCCTCAGGACTCCCAAAAAATAACAGGTCTCCTTTTAAGCCCTTTTCAGACCCTCTAAACATGAAAATATTGCCGAGCGATCTTGTGGCCTTTCACGCTCGCTAAACTAAAATTTGAAGCCACGTTTGTCCAGGGATAGTTTACCCCTTTTTCGGTCTGGATAGTCAACTATACGAACAAAGGTATACTCTATGGAACTTCCATTCTTTAGAAGAGTACTCTCAGGTATAATTTTATCCCTTTTTCGGGCCTGGGGGACTAAACTCAGGAAAAAGAAACCCCACGGAGTCCATAGTTAATCTCTTTTCAGACTCCTTAAAATTGAAAAGATCGTCGAGTGACCTTATTATTTCACACTCATTAAATTGGTCCAGAAGAACATTCTTGATGGAGTCCATAGTTAATCTTTTTTCAGACTCCTTAAAAATGAAAAAAAAGCCGAGTGATCTTGTCTTTGTCACACTCGTTAAAATGGTTTTGAATCGATGTCTAATCCATGCTAGTTTACCCTTTTTTTGAACCGACTAGACTATCTTCGAAAAAGGTACCCCAATGGAGTCTCCTTTTATGTTTTTTCAGACTCTCTAAATATG
The DNA here is from genome assembly GCA_009831015.1 of Picea engelmannii. Classification (NCBI taxonomy): domain Eukaryota; kingdom Viridiplantae; phylum Streptophyta; class Pinopsida; order Pinales; family Pinaceae; genus Picea; species Picea engelmannii. Next base: position 31,131 of record ML837829.1, on the reverse strand, counting down.
AAAAACCACCGAGCTTACCTTCTTTGGGCTCGTTAAACTTACATCGAAGGATGTTACCATTGTGTGTTTTATCAATCGCGTTTGCATACCTTATACGCCAGCCTTGTAACAGTTTTATTTTGCGTCTTAACACCTTTGGCCTTCAGAGGATTTTTCCCAACTGTCATTCTACTAGAACATTAGTCTTGTCCTTGTTCCTCGAGCTTGTATATTTGCAACACTCGTTCCTCCTTTGTAATGTAATATTCCTTTATTCTTTTTCCACAATTATTGAAAAGAACAAAAAAAAATCAAATATACCCCAAAAAGAGGAAGGGAAAAATATTTTCTTTATTTGCAGCATAATGAGTTGCCCTTGGATAAAGCACATATGTCCATTTGTTCATCAGAATATGGGATGTAGTACGACCTTAGGAAGTTTTTCTCTCTATATAGAGTTGTGTCCTCAACCATTTGGCTATCCTTCCAAACATATGGAGAGTTTGCATTGCCTCCTGCTTCGTAGACTTATGATTAACATACTTGCTGCCTGAGTCTCATTATTTGTCATGCTATTATCCAAGGGAAGTTTGTCACACAGCCTGAGCTATCCCCTCTGCAATATGTCTCTTTTCCTCATGCCCGACCATCCTGAACACCCAATCAAGTCCTTGTTCGAAATCATTGAAGACTTCAGTCTGATCATCACGATTATCAAGTCCATGACCGATGAGCCGTCGAAGACCTTTGGGTAGTGCAGTCATACACTCATATTACACTCCTACCCGAGTTTTGAAGATTTTGAAGTTGTTGCTCGAGCTATGAAGATCTCATCTCTAGCCATTAGGCCGAATCAGCTTCTGGAAGATGGATACTCTATATGTATATCTTTCTGATTTCAAGATGTAGCTCCGTTGTGTATTGTTCGCGGCTACTCTTTATAGTTATTTGACATGGATCTACAGTGTATTTGATTGGTATCCATGATTCTATTTTATCCCGAGCATGGGTATGCCCGCCTCGGTGAGACATTTGTTATTTTGCAGACGACACCTCCCGGTTCCTGATCCTTGGGCTCAATCGTTCGGCACATCAGTAAAGATTGGTAATGTATTTCGACCATCAGATGCTCTTTTGACCTCACACATTAGGGGGCATCTGTTATAACCCTAAATTGCACCACACATGCTTACCTGGCATCAGGCCATCTCATATCCTCTCTTTGCCAAAGCATTGTTGAACAACTCTTTGAAAATCGTCTTTTATAAAGGCTCATGCACCCTAATCCATTACTGCACGCGTGTACACACTGGCTTACCCAAAACAGCCCGCGTGGACCAACAAAAGCATAAAAAAAAGGAAAATTGCCGACGAAACAAAAAGATATGGGTGAGTTAACTGAAACTCCCGGCCATGCACGGCTGAGGGTTCGTCCAAATACCTAGCTCCTTCTAGCCTATAAAATAAGGGGTAGGGGTTCCATTTGGAGGAGGAAGAATATAACAAAGAAACTCTACCCATTTACGTGTTCCCATTGTCCCAACCCTTTAGCCTTTCCTTGTGCCTAAGGAGATTCAAAGCAAAGCAGTTGGAGTATAGAAGAAGAGGAGTCGAGGATCAGGTTCGTGGAGCAGTGGCCGGTCTCAACTTTTGTAAGTTGACTCATTCTATGTAATAAAGAAAAAGCTTTTCCCGTCCTAATTCATGAGATTTTTATAGTTTTATTATTATATGTTTTGGATTTCTAACACGTTAGTATATAAGTAGTATGCATGCATAGTTGTTGCTCGTGTTGGATGCAGGTAAGATTTGGAAGGAGTATTGCGAAAGAGTAATCAAGCACAATAGAATTGGATCGACATCAAACGTCGGGAACGAGGTAGGTTGATCTTTCCATGTATTTACTAAGAAAAGGGGATTTAAATCTAGGGATGAAGGTAGAAAGTAATTTCTCTTCGGTCATATCTACATGCAAAGTCTGAACTCTATTTTCTAGTCCGTAGGGAGTTTTTCCCAACAACAAGATCCCCTCGGAAATCCAAACCAGCATATGCGTAGTCGTCAATCATCAACATTTGTGGCCTCAACCAATCAAAAAATGCATCATTATACTTGATTATGGTCCCTGCTACGTGACGAGCAATGAGGTTGCACCACCTCAACATCCTCGAATCCTTTGGGGCTGGTAAAACCCAATCAACCTGTAATCACAGTCGTGGAACCCTCTCAAGGAAGAATGACACAAAAAGTGTTATGTACCCAAACTGCTTCAATTTACCCTTTCAACATTTTGTCAATTGCCTCTTTATACTGCGGAGAACTGTGTCTGACCAGTTGAAGAATCGAGGCTCTGTGCACTCTATGGCATATTGAAAATAGCTCTAGAGAGCCATGTGTGGATCCGCACTCCCAGCCATATGTGCAATAGTGAACAAGATGGTCCGTAGGGTTAAATATTGAACCCCCCAAATGGAAACCTTGCCCTTGCTCCTCTTTGCCTCGGGAACACAATACCGGCGACAATACTCGCTCATGGGGAGCCCGCCGCCTCTACCTCTAGTAAAAGTAGCGTGGTATCCATGCCATGACAAAATTTTTATAAAATAGATATCCTTGATATCTAGGGTCAGTGTATGGACTCCCATGTGAAATAACTCTTGGTCCACGTCCCACATATGGACTAAGTATTCCAACAATCTGAGTTGGGCCCTCATGCCCAGAATGTTGTACTCGGGTCATTCCCGACAATGGAATCCTCCTCCTCATGTTCCCTTTCTCTCCATTCCAACATTGTGATGGTCAAACACCTGCAAAAGATCCATGAGAGGGAAGTCAACAACTTGTTTTAAACCCTTGCATAATTTTTATTGAGTAAAACCTTGCTCAAACTCCATTTTTTGGCCCCCGCAGGTGATCCTTTTGCATAGTGCGAGGTTCTCACAGGTTCCCTTAAGATCACCTGCGAGAATCCTAGATTCTCATAGGTCCCGTAAGGCCCACCTGCGAGAATTCCTTGGTCCATGTTATGGCCCTAAAATGGACTCAAAACCCAACAAATTGCCAATAAAAACTAAAAATAAAACCATGAAAAGTTAGAGAAGCAAGAGATTACCTCGTTGGCTGAGACGGTTTTCCGAATGATCACTTGTGCCTCCCACAATCGAGCAAAGATATTTGGGGGAAAATGAGGTATGTTAGGCAAGTTTTTGGCCAAATCACAATAAAATGGTAAAAAGCCCTTTTTACCCTTATTTATTCACTTTTTACTATTTTTTATTGATTTTTTATACTTTGTCTATAAAAAATAATACCCTAATATCCTTATGAATATGGTTTTTCGCAAATATCGCAACTTCAAAGTCCGAACGGAGGGGTACGGGTGTTCTTTTTTCTTTTTGTATGACTACTTTTTAGGGTTTTTTAGAAAAACCTCGAGCTCAGTCTTCATTCATTCTCGCACTCGAAAATATATGAGAACGTAACCGAGTATAATTTTTCTCTTCTTTCGTACTTGTCATGGTAGCACGAAAATGATGAACGCTAAGGACTATCCTTTAAGCTCTTTTCATGCTCCATAAAAATGAAAATATGGCTGAGCGATCTTGTTCTGTTCACACTCGTAAAAGTGTTTGAATAAAACGTTCGATGGGCAATAGTTTATTACTTTTTCGGTCCTGTCGAACTATTTTATGAAAAAGGAACTGAGAGAGTCCTCTTTAAGTGTTTTTCAAACTCTTAAAACATGAAAAACCCTTGAGTTTTGTATCCTTGGACTCGTTAAACAAACATCGAAAGACCCGCAATGGGACCGAACCACTCCTTCCTAGGGTTCGTTAAATATACTCTGAGGGACTCATCTAAAGGATGAGCTTACATAAACAAGCATATGTTATCCTCCTCAATCTTGTGTAAAAATAAAGAGGTACTTGTCAGAAATGGTGGGGGAAACATTGGGAAAGGGATATGTTTTCGTATTCATATTAATGGCAGTAAGCGTCGCTCTGGAACATGAAACCCCCTATTCGTCATTTGAATCTGGGTTGGGAAATCCATTTGTCTCTCGTTCGACTTGCTGCAAGGTCATATCTTGAGTCATCTTTGAGTCAGTGCTGCCAAATCCTTGGTCATGTCATTCATATGTTCAAGAGAAGTTCACACTAGCCCTCTATTGAGTCGGCCATCTGCAATTGTCCATTCTTACTATGTCGACCTTCCCTGTGTCCGTTTCAACCTGCAGTCATACTCAGTCCCACCCTCAAAATATGTTACTCATTTCATGTCATTGATGGTGGATACATCAAGGCCCTCCTGTGACGAGCCTTGTTCCGTCGACTCCAACTCATTATTTGGAAATGAGGTTTAGAAATCATTTAGTACCTTGGAACATGCATGCCTTAATGGAAGGTCTCTTTTTTTTCGACAAGGGTTCACATCATTGATCCCTGATTGAGAGATTTCTCCGAGTGCTCGACTTCAACTCATGTATTCACATTCGTTTGAATTTTACTTTGGTAACTTGGGAGTCATTGACATCAATGGTGATTTCCCTCACACTTGTTAACGATTTTCATCAATGACCGATAATCAAGTGGTTTCTACCATGTTCGACTTCAACACATGTAATCGCATGGCTAGATTCGTACTTTCAGGTGACAGGATTGAAGACCCTGGGTATCATCTTTTTTGATCCAAGTTGCGATGGAGTATGTATGATTTTCATTGGCACATAGATCCACTTTGTATTTCATGTGGCTATGTCGTCTTAATTCAATTCTTTTCGCATAGATCTACAGTGTATTCCTGGTGGCTATGTAGCATTTTGACGACATGGATCCATGGTGAATGATTGGTGTCCATGACCTACGTTTATGATTTCATTCATTTGTGATCTGAGCATGGGAATGCCTACCTCAGAACTGGTATTGTATTCTACCAATGCTTGGTTGTTTACATGTTTCCGATTATGTGTGCTCCTTGTTTCCAACACACAAATGCATTTTACAAAGTATTTCGGCTGTCACAATTTCTAGCCTCATACTTTAGGGGGAATTCTGTTACACATGATTTTGGTCACTCTGGTGATGTCTCTATAGTGATGTATTCAGGCTCCCAGCAAGGACTTTTTGCCTGAGAAAAGTGACTACTGTCTTCTTCCAGAAAACACATTTTTAGGATGAGTTCGCAGGCTGCCTATGTTATAGGGTGAGAAAATACTTGATTCTCGCAGGCAAACCATACTTGGGGTGCGAACTATTTGCAGGATGCTCTATAGGTAGGGTGCGAACCTGTTTTTAAGCTTGGAAAAGAGAAGAGGTCACGAAGGTTCTAGAAGGGAATATTCTAGAAAATGAGTTGGCATTCGCATGGTTGGCATTCTACTGACTTCTCAGATTTTTTGGGATCATCCTCATCCATTTAACCATCTCTCCTTCTCCTATATATTGAAAGGTTTCTCATGGAAAAGGTTAAGAAAGATTGAATGAAGAATTGGTGAAAGAATTGTGTGAGAAACACTACTTTAATAGAAGCTTGAAGACTCCATTTGGCCGATCAAGTTGTATTGGATATTCTTCATGCAATTGTAGAGAAAGTGTGTGTTGGAACCAAGGGTCAATGAAAGGAAGCTTGCGACATCAAGACATCTAGTTGTAATCTTCTACTTTCATTTAATATAATACAACAACATATCCCTTTCCCATAAAATCACTCTTGTTTTATTGCATAACTCCTTGATCATATGCATAGGTTAACATTGAATATACTTTGTTGTCTTGACTTTGGTTGGTTTGTGTTGTCTTGGACTTGATTTCACAAGAGCACCGGAGCAGAGCGGGAACAAAAAAGACCTAAAGAAGTGATACAAAGGTATGTCATGCGTTCCTCCTTATTAGTACATTCAATGATTACAACCTAGGGAAAGAGTTGTGTCATGTCCTGTTTTGTTCTAGATCCAGGTGGATATAGGGAGATATGTTAGTGTCCGCACCTACCAATTTATCCGATAACAATAGGGGTTACACACGAGGTCGCATTCGAGAGAGTTACAAAGATTATCCCTCCATGATTCAACTGTTTGTAGTGGTCATCGTATATTGGGGGTCACTTGAAGGTATACCCACGATTATGTTTGGGAGCCTCTCGAGTTGATTTCGGACTTGTTATCCTGCCCATACGTTTGGATCAGATTGTCGACTGTACCTGCCCAAGGGATGACTGTGAGTTGGTGTCCTTAGTTTCCATAACCCTTAGGTACTTACACGAGGTCATGGTGAAGGGAAGTATCACGGTACCTAGGACAAACATTGGCCAAACTCACTTGGGCTCCTTGGAGGGTAAATCCAAAATTATTGCATGGAATCTTGCACCAAGGCGAAAGTCCATTAATCATGTCGCCATTGTAACTGTTCCACCATATCTTATCCCCTTCTTGACTTGATCACGCGATGTTGGATTTCATCACCAACTAGTATGATCATCGAGAGAAGTTTTGTTTGCTTGGTTTTGATTCCTAGATTTTATTAGTGTATGCTATTTCTTTTTGTTAGCTGGCCCTAGATTTTTAGCGTGTACAGTTATTCTCCAAAATTGATCTTGTAGACGATAAAGGTATTCACCAATCAAGTAGGATGCAAGGGATGCCTTCAAAAGGATACCAACCCTTACCTCCTAACCCTCCAGAAGAAAACTATCGTGGAGAGGTAGAAAATCGATATGATGTTGGGAGTGTTGTTGCTCCTCCATTAGACAATTCAGAAGGCACTTTGGTTACGGTTGAGAATCCCACTCCTTACACTACATATGTGTCGATAAACCCTCTCAAACCACTTTTTCTTCATTTAGACTCCCTTGGGAGCATCATAGACGAAGAGGTCCCACAGTTACCTGAGAGAGATTTTACCGAAACATATATGGGATCCACAAAACCAACCTTTGGTGATGAGTATAGGAATATTGTTCATCCTACCACTCCAGTAGATAAAAATCCCACAGCTTCTCATTCTGTATGGAGGACTTCATCAGGACGCGATCTCTGTGAGAATTTTGAATCCTTTCAACAACCCTTTAATCCTCATGACCCTCCTGTTGAAACTGGGCCATCTGGTCAAACGATGAATCACCCCATCGATCAGGTCATTAACCCTATTGTTGCATCAACACAAGTCTATCCTAATGCTGGACTCATCACCTCTACTCGTTCCCAAGGCACTTCGATCCCTACCCCCTCTTTTACAAACTTTCACTCTACAACTCCACATGTTCCGCACGATCTTGCTGGGACATATTTTCACCCGAGAATGCAGACCCTTACCAGCCAAATACATATGAATGGAGGGAAACCACCATATAGCAGACCTATCCCTCCTGGAAGACCATCGTCCTATGGCGGGCCTACGCCTCCCGGGGGAAAACCCTATTTTCATGTTCTTCCCGGAGGGCAACCTCCCTTTTCCAATCATACCCCAGTTGTTAATCCACCGCTAGCAGGGTGGCAACCTTTGTCTACTGGAAACCCTTCAAAATCCTAGGGAGTATCTTTCAGAGGCACATTTACCCAACCCCATGTTGGGGGGAACTCATATTATAACCCACAAGGAGGAGTATCAAATCCTATTCCTTCCGGACCATCTTATGGAAAACCTTATCCGGGCGACATCCCAAACACCACCTAGAGTCCTCAAGGACAAAAACCTTATCCTCCCCATGTATCTATTGTGCATTCACCTCCGAGATATACTCACCCTCCTCCAGGGCACAATGTTCATCCTCTTTCTGGGAAAACAAATCACCCGACTTATAATGATAAGAACCCACCGGGTTATGCAAATGTTTCTCAGCCATCATTGAATCCTGTTTATCCTGGTCAGAAACAACCGTATGTAGGAGGACCTACTGGTTACAACTATCCACCTAGACCAGTTTATGGTCCTACTAGTATTCCTATGCCACACCATTATCATCTGAAAATTAACCGACATCTACCTTTCCTTGCGACTCTGAATCTCAGTACTTAAATTTGGTTTATTCACAATCTAGTACTTTGTATGTTTTTCTTCTGAATGTTTCTCGAGCTAATGATGATCCATCTAAGTCGTCATCCTCATCTCATGCAGACAGTATTATCGATTCCGTCAAAACTCAATCTACTTCCCATTTGACCACACTCTCCTCTACCTCCCCCCAAACTCAGATATCTGAGGTGAATTCCATTCAATCTGCCCCTTCACAACAATCCGGAGGTAAGAAGAAGACAAAAAATAAATAAATAAATACTAATAAAAATGAACAACCAAAAAATCAAGCTCAAACACTTGCTACCGAAAAGCAACCACAACAGAAACTAAAATTCCCATGTATCATTTGTGGTGACGATCACTACACTCGAGACTGTCCACATCGCAATGAAGTGGCCAAAAGTTTCTAGGGAAATTCACAACACGTTGTGCTTACTCAGCCTTTTCCACCGCAATAATCCATGGTTTCTCAAACCCCATCTCCTGGGGGCAGTTCTAGCTATCCTCATGATGAGGCCTCGACGAGTGCACATATTTATATATTTAATGGGATTAATTTGACCACTCACTCTAAGACATATGACACACTAGGTAACCATGACAAAGGAAAGGTCACTAACGGTACCGGTAATTTACTGGATCCATCACCATCCTTCGTTAGTCCTCCATCGGTTAATCCTTTGTCTCGGCCACTTTAGATTGAGAAACCTACGTTCGACTCTATCTTACATCCTCCTAAGAGCATTATCTGTAAATATACCTTTAATCCTAGTTCACTTGTTGCCCCGAACTACAACATTGTTGAAGATTTAGCTCAAGCACCATGTGCTATGTCTGCGTTAGAAGTTCTACAGCACTGCCCCAGTCAATGTAGAATTATCTTGGCCGCTATTGGCGTTGTTGATCCTGATTCATCCAACCATATCATGTTTAACCTGGACAATTATACATCTCAACTCTCCCACCAACGTGCTTTCCAAGTTGATGTTGTTGTTCACAATCAACAAATCCATCGAACTATTCTGGATGAGGGAGCCTCTACTTGTATCATGTCTTTAGCATTTTGGAAAGGTTTAAAATCACCCACACTTAAAAAATCCCCAATGATGTTACGCGCATTCGATGGACGAGGTTTTCATCTGCATGGGCTTTTACAGTCCCTGCCCATCCAATTGGGTGGAAAAACTGTCACTGTTGATGTCGAGGTGGTAAATGCTCCCCTCGATTACAACTTGTTACTTGGAAGAAGTTAGTTTTATTCTATGACTGTCGTTGCCTCATCGGTGTTTCGATGTGTACAATTCCGTCATCAGGGAAAAATTGTCACTGTTTATCAGTTAGATTTCTTCACGATCGATGCTCGTGCTCCTTCTACCAACAACATTCCTTTCTTGGGAGACCACAATATCACGTATGAAAGCATTGGTGTTGGCTTGTTGAAAGATTCTAGCCTTATGGGTACCTTCCCTACACCACTTCCACCGACTACACATCATATTACCATCGTCGATATGATTTCGACCGTGGCTTATCAATCTTTGGAATCATCTAACCCTTGGATTCTACCTATTCCTTTGGAATTTGATGCACTAGGTGACACTATGCCACTTAGTTTAGTCTAAACCTCATACATTGTTGTCCAATACACTTCTCCCTCTTTGGATGACCAACATCTATTGGCACCTGACAATTACTCGATGACATCATGGTTAAGTTCCTTGTCATCTGCGATCAACTACATTTCCCAAAATTTTCCTTTTGATGAATCTCTTATGGAAATATTGAGCATTGACAAGCTACCTCAGGATCATAACCATCATCGACCCTCTTTTCTTCCCCCTCGTGAAGAAATTCAGGAAGATATACACTCTATATCCCCTCCTGATGTTGATTTTCCATCATCTCCCATGCCTTCGACTTTCGATGATTTGGATCTGGTAGTTGACATGGTGATCTCTTCGATAGGGCTATTGGAGCATGATCTCCTTACCCCTGTCGCAACCCTTGAAATGTGTTCCTTCCAAAGTGATTTTCTTCCATCCAGGGAAGATCTCTTGGAAGCCGTGACCGAGTTTTGTCCCTTGACATGGTGTCCTTCTAGAGCATTATTCTCTTGGAAGCCATGATCAAGGAGAGTCCACAAGCATAATTTTAATATCCGTAGCAAGCTCGTTAAAAAATGAAACAAAATATTTGAGCATAGTTTTCCTCTCTGTAGAAAGCTCATTAAAAAATGAAACAAAAGCTTTGAGCATAGTTTTCCTCTCTATAGCAAGCTCATTAAAAAATGAAACAATAATTTGGGGATTTAAACTGGATCCCTGAGCATAGCTCTTTCCTATGTCAAGCTTGTTAAAAAATGAAACAGTCACCTCTTTTGAACCTTCATTTCATCCACCCTTATCTTTTTCTCCATCTAGTAGAGAAATTGGTGACAACCTCAAAGTCAGTGAATGAATTGAAGCTTGGAGGGCATGTCTCCAGCCTTTGAGGATCATTCTGGAGTTAATCCCCCAGCTTTCAAGATGGGGGCATACAGAGCTTAGTCTTTTTTCTTTCTCATGCTCGTAAATACATGAGAATGCAACCGGGTAAACTTTTATCTCTTTTTTGGACTTGCATGGATATACGAAAAATGAACCCCCTGGAGTCGTCTTTAAGCTCTTTTAAGACTCTCTAAACATGAAAATATTGTTGAGTGATATTGCTTCCTTTCCCACTCATTAAAAGGTTATAAAGGGCGTCTTTCGAGTGATAATTTATCTCTTTTTTGGCCTCGCAAGACTAACATCACGAAAAACGAAAATATTGGAGTCATCTTTAAGTCATTTTCAGACTCTCTAAATATGAAAAACAACCAAGTTTACCTTCTCTGGACTCGTTAAACAATCATACATTGAAGGGCTCATATGAGACCGAACCCTTACTTCTTCCAGTTCATTAAACAAAGGAAGAGGGACTTACCGAAGGTGAGTTACATAGAGCATGTGTTACCCTCCTCAATCTCGTTAAATTAAAAATAGGTACTCGTCTATCTCGATGGGGGAAAAATTGAAAGAAGCAAGCCCAACAGTTTTTGAGAACACTACTAGTAGCTCTTATGGTCGCCCTTGAACACATCACTTTGCACACATTTTAATATGTTGAACCTCTAAACTGAGCCAATCCTCTGAGTTTATGTTACTCCTTTGGGTCACCTGACGAAAGTCACTGTATCCACTGCATTATCATGTTTTAGTCCATGTCAAGTTTCTGTTGTTGTTCTTCAGTGTTCAAGGGAAGTATCTACCTCGAGAGTCAACCATCAAAAATATCCTATTTCAATACCCATGTCAGTCCATGTTCATTTGATATACCAATTACATCTCTGTGTCTGTTTCATGTCGTTGATGGGGGATACATCAAGGCTCTCCTTCAACGAGTCTATTCATGTCGACTTCAACACATTATCCAAGAGTTAGAATTAGAAACCAGTTAGTACTTTGGGACTTGCATGCCTCAATGGCAGGCCTCCTCACATCCGAAAGTGGGTTTACATCATTGACCTCTGATCGGATGATTCCACGGATGTTCGACTTCATCTCATCTATTCACATTCGTTGGAATGTACTAGATTACCTTGGGAATCAATGACATAAATGGTGATCTCCCTCGTGCTTGTTAACGATTTACCTCATTGATTGGTAATCAAGTGGTTTCTGCCATGTTCGACATCAGGACATCTATTCACATGGTTAGATTCGTACTACATTAGGATCAATAAGAAGAACCTGGGTTGATTTATCACTCTTATATGTACTTTTTCCAGGTTGCGAAGGAGTTATTTTGAACTATGACACATATACTGTTACATAGATCCACTTTGTATTGGTCGTGGCTATGTCTTGCCACCTCATAGATTGATTGTGTATTCTTCATGGCTATGATCAGTTCAGGTCATGGGAGTATAGATCCACATTGTATCTTCGGTGGCTATACCATTTTGTCAATATAATTATGGATCCGCAGTGTATTTTATGGAATCCATACCTAAAAAGTCTTTATCACTCAAGCATAGGTATGCCTGCCTTGGGTTTGAAACATGTCACAATATTTGTTTGATGGTTGTGTGAAAAAAATTTCGGCCTCTCTACGTCCATACCCTTGCTCAAAAATTTCTACAAAGTACTTCAGTCATCATTGTCTTCTAACTTCATACTTTGGGGGGCAATCTGTTACAGGTCAAAATTACTCACTTCAATGGTGTCACAAGTGTCGTCATTACAAGTGTTGTAAGTGTCACATGTTGTCCGCAAGTGTCGCATATTGACCACAAGTGTTGCAAGTGTCACAAACATAATACTTCCATCCTGCCTATGTCGTGCCTCTAATGACATCATAAGGACACTTAAGACACCTCAAAGGCTATTTTGGAAGAAGAGAAATCAATTGACAGAGAGTACAAACCTTTTTCCATTGAAAGAACCACTAAAATATGGATTTTGGAGAGGAGATCTCCCCTACCCACTGTCAGGGAGTGATGACGCTCCCTGAGCCTCTTTGGGGGAGTGTTTGAGTGCCCTGTGCACCCTTTTGGGGGAGCACTACCCTTTTCTGAGCAAGTTTTGGGTTTGTTGAGACAAATCAGGGAAGAATCCCTCAATTCCTGAAGGTGGTTGGATTCAAATAGATGGTCAAGGCATGATATTAGGGAATATCCTCAACTGAAGGAGAGGAATCCTCAACTTATACCAAATATCTCTCAAGTGGTTGGACCTCTCCAAGGTTATATAAGGAGGCTTTCTCATGGTGAAAGAGGAGGAGAGACTAGAGATTGATACCAAACTTATGATCATGTAAGTGGTATGAACATAAGAGATTGGAGATGTGACACTTATGATATCATGAGTGAGATGTCATCAAAGAAATAAGTGTATATTACTTGAGCAAAGGGGTTGGACAAGGAGAACTGAAAGAAGTTTTTGCACCCTCATCAAAGGATTGTAAGTACTTTTACTTGTTCTCATCAATATATCAATGCTTGGCCTGTTTCTTTCAAACTTATGCTTGTTCCACATGAGTTTGTCTGCAGTAGATGGATCTATACTTGAGATATTCTCAGTAGAGTAGGAATTCCATTGTATCTTTGTTTTTTCTACAGGACCAACAAGGGAGCTTAGGATCGAAGCTCAGCCTGGACTTTGCAAGGACAAACGTCGTTAATAAGGTACATATCTTTCTCCTTCTCTTTCATTCATTACCTTGATTAGATATAAAAGGAATTCAGTGTCCATGTTAAGGAATTTAGTGTCCTTAGGAGTCTAGAGACCCAGAGGGAATCCACTTTTCTGCAGGGGGATTCACCTACAAAAACCTCCAAAGATGACATCACACAAGGGGTTTGACCTAGATCCTCGACAATTGAGCGACACTTACTGCCAATTAACACAAAAACGAAACATATCCCTTTCCCAAATTTTCCCCCACCATTTTTGGCAAGTACCTCTTTATTTTTACGCAAGCTTGAAGAGGATCACATATGCTTGTTGATATAAGCTCATCCTTCGGACGAGTCCCTCGGAGTATTTTTAATGAACCCTAAGAAGGAGTGGTT
>ML837828.1:21204-40258 GCA_009831015.1 Picea engelmannii | reverse complement strand
TACCTTTCCAACGAGCTATCACACGCCTAAAACGGAGATCGTATGCAAAAGTTACGACCCCGGGAAGTTGATGCACCAACTTACCCAAACGGGGCCCACATGACTTTTGGCGCTTCATCTCCTAGGGTTAGGTTTTTGGATCTCTAGGACTTTTGACATTCCCGATTATTGTAAAAAGGTCTCCAGAGCCTCATTGTAACCATCTTCTTACGAATGCGAGTAGCCGTCACATCTCTTCTCAGAGATAAGCTGCCACCATTCTAGCGAGTATTTCACTCTGTATTTTTACAGTCTCTGTACATTTATTTCATTAATAGAAATCGTGTATTACTGTATCTCTGTGTTTATGGTTGCATCTCTGATATATTTCTTTTATATTACTGGATATACGCGATATCTCTGTGCATTTCCTTATTATATCTCCGCTCTCATTTCGTGCCGAAAATAATCCGGATCACCTCGGGTAGGTGTTTGTTTCACTTTGACTTTGAGTATTGACATTGTAGGTAGATTTTGAATGTCTTAGCAAAGACATCCATCAATTTGGCGTAGCTTTGGCTTTTGGCGGTTAGTCTTGTAACTGCTCTGAGATTAACTCGGGGTCTCACACTTCACCGATGGTTGAGTTACCCATTTGGGTAACTGTTCCCAAAGTCTTATCTTATTACTTTTATACAGAAGCCTCGGGTACCTCGATTACAAGTGGTTCTCAGTTAAGCCTCTGTGGAGGTCTTAACATGTACTACTTCTCCTCCTTGGAATCCGGGGCCACTATCCTCCGTTGATCGCTTTCTTAGTTATTACGTGATTGTTACTGGAACCCATATGGCACTTAGTCGAATGGAGATGATTAATAATGAAGTTAATGCGCTATTAAATGAGTCAGAGGACTCCTTCTGGCAGGCGGCTAGTATTACTCCGGACTCATTTGGAGGGACTTCACTTAGTTCTCCTCCAGTCAGACTTGCTAGCCTTCAGGAGCCCTTAGAACAGAGACCAACTAGCAGTTTCTGCTCAGGTTTGGCACCTACTTTGGATATGTACTTACAGTCGGGTGGTGATACACTAAGAGGGTCTGGTGCCAATTCGGTGAGTGGAGGGTCTTTGCAGGTGACGGGTAGTATCGCATAGAAAGGGGAAGGAAGCCCGGATTACTTAACCTCGAGCCATAAGATTAAGAGAACAACTCCTTCAACAAAGGGTCGAAAGTAGTGGGTGGCTAAAAAAATGATAAAGAGAATGGTCCTAGGATCTGATATTGGCCTGGAGGACACTTGTCGGTTGGAACTGTGTGGGATGGTGGGCAGATTTGCATACAACAATTTGAATGTGGAAAAATTTTCTATCTGGATTAATCGAACCTGGTCACCTGTCATTGGATATCTCCCGGATGTTTTCTTCCTTACTAAAGGTTGGTTTGGTTTTTTATGCAAATGCCCGGAGGATGTAGCACTTATGTTAGCAGGAACGTGGGTTATTGGCACTAATAGTCTAATGCTTAAAAAATGGAGGGTAGCATTTAATCCTTATACGGATTATTTCTCTTTTCGTCACCTTTGGGTCTTATTACCGGGCCTCCCTCTATTTTTTTGGAATGAAGGGGCTTTGTTGGGAATAGAAAACTCTCTCGATAAGTTCTTAATGGTGGATATAGTGAATCTCGATGCTCCTGCTCGCAAAGTGTGTAAGGTTTTAGTAGAAATGGACATTCACCAAGGTTTGCCAGAATCCTTAGACATTGAATGGAGGGGTTTGCATTTTCGGCAAAACTTGGATTACCTCGGCATCCCGTTTAGGTGCAGCTACTGTCGGAGCACAACACATCTCAAAAGAGATTGTAAAGGCATAACCGTAGAGGAGCCGCCTCAGGACGATACAAGTCAGTTTTATAGTGAACCAAACTTGTCTTTGGAGACAGAGTTTACTGGATTTGTTGAGGCTCACTCCATGGATGAAGACAGCAGTCACAAGGACTTTCTAAGTTCTGTTTTAGGTAAGTTGCATACTTATTGTCCTGTGTTTTATAATTCCTTGTCTTTATGGGAAAGAGAGGTTATAAATAATTCGGATTCGCTAAAGAAAGTTACTGCAAAGGTTTCCCGGCCTGTTTCGAGTGTTTTAGAGGGTATTGGGTTATCGGACCGGTCTTTGGTAGATCCTATCCCATTGTGTAAGGAACCTGTTAATTCTCTGTTTGAGATTCCCAAGTCTTCATCAGTCATTCTCTCCAACAATGAAGCTAAGGTTCATGGATGTAACACTTCCAATGTATTGGAGACACAGACTACTGACTTACACTCCCCTTTGACTTTCGAAAGTTTGCCGAAAATTCCTACTTGTCCTCCAGGTTGTAGAGAGTCTGAAGAGGGGGAGTCCACTCTGTCTGTTGTCCTTGAGTCCTTAATACCTTTTATTAACGACTCTGAGTCTACAATGAAGCTCCCCGTGTTTCTGGGAAAATCTGTTCATATTGTTGATTATGGGAATGGGGAAGCTAATTGTTCCAAGAATACATCCAAGAATTTGGAAAAAGAATATGCATGTTCAAGGGGTCTGGGTATTGAGACCTCCCCGAACAAAACAAGAAGTGCACATAAGAAGTCTTCATCAACTTCATTTGACCCTTCTGGTCCTCTTACTTCCACTGATGGTGGGGCCCTTAGAGCTTTGAAGGCCCTGGCACGGAAGAAGTAATGATACTTCTCTCACTGAATCTTAGAGGGACAGGAAGTTCCCTTAAAGTTGCCTCGGTTCGTTGTGCCCTTGATAAAACCCGTCCGAATATTGTATTTTTTCAGGAAACCCTAGTACATTCTGAAAAGGCTCGTTCCTTTTTTCAGTCTCTTAGACCAACCTGGTTATGTTGTGTAGTTAACTCAGTTGGGTCCTCTGGGGCTCTTTTGGTTGCGTGGGACCCCAACTTTTTCAATTTAATTCCATTTCTCACTTGTGGTGGAATTCTATTGTCAGGTTACTGTTTAGAAAGCTGGAGACAGTGAAACTTATTGAATGTTTATAGTCCATGTTCGGAGCGCAAGCCTTTCTAGGAGAAGCTGACCTCTTCTGGATTACTAAACATTAAGAGCCTTATCATAGCTGGTGACCTTAACCTGACATTATCTTCTAATGAAATCTGGGGTGGCAATGTTTTATTGGGTAACATGGCTCTATTTTTCAATAACCTCTTTCTTACTAAGAAGTTGATCGATGTGGTCCCAGGGAAAAGAGTGCCTACCTAGCGAAATGGTCGTTCGAGGACCCATTTTGTAGCCAAAATACTAGATAGAGTTTTAATGTCAGAAGATCTTATTGAGGTGGTTGGTATTTACAGAGCCTGGGTGGAATACCCCTTCATATCCGACCATGCACTGATCCTCCTCCAATTAGATCTTCCACCGGTGTTTAAAGCTTTCCCCTTCAAGTTCAATCCGATGTGGTCGCAAGAGACTGATTTCTCTTTGCTCTTACAGAAGGTGTGGAGAGATCCTAAATATATTACAGAGCTGGAAAAAAAAATTGTTTGGTCTAGAAACTCAAAGACCTAAAAAATTTCACAAAAAGATGGTAGAAGATTATTCAGAAATCAAAATCGACCCAACTGACCAATCTGGAGCAGGAGATCACGTACAAGATCAAGAATTTGGAGGAGGGTTCGAGCTCTCTCATGCGGGAGATGTCGCTTGAAGATCTGGAGAAGGAAAGTAATTCCTTACTAAAGGAATCGGAAGAGATGTGGCGTCAACGCAGCCGGGCGATTTGGATCAAGAGTGGTTACCAGAATTCAAAATTTTTCCACAAATTTGCAAGCTTTAGAAGAAATTCAAAGTATCTGTGGGAAATTCATGATGACCAAGATCTTGTGTTCAGGGGACAGGAGCAAATAAAAATAGTAGCATTAAATCATTTTAAGGATTTTTATAAGGAGAAACATGAAGTATCAATTTCTGAACAAGTTAGGGTGGCATTATTTTTTCCCAAAATGATTGAAGAATCTGAAGTTGAGGCTCTTTACAAGCCGGTTGATAAAGAGGAATTGCATAAGGTTATAAAATACTTTAAAGTGGACAAGAGTCCGGGTCCGGATGGATGGACTATGGAGTTTTTTAAGCAACATTTATAAATTGTGGGGGATGATCTACTGGATATGGTTGAAGAGTCCAGACAAAAAGGTTTTATTCCAGAAGCATTGAATTCTACTTTTATCACACTAATTCCTGAAGTCAACAAACCCAACCAATTTGGAGATTTCAGACTGATATCACTGTGTAACCTAAGTTATAAAATTATCTCTAAGATAATAGCAGATCGGATGAAACCTTTTCTATCAAAGGCCCTGTCGGAGAAACAATTGGGCTTTCTTCATGGAAGACAGATTCAAGATGCAATTGGTACTGTTCATGAATGTATCCATAGTATTAAAAAGAAAAAAGTCAAGTCCCTGGTTTTAAAATTGGATTCACAAAAAGCATATGATTGTATAAATTGGGATATGCTCAGAATGATCCTTCTCCAGATAGGTTTGGGACAGAACATGACACAATGGATCATGAGTTGTGTGATATCATCCACTTTTGCAGTGCTGATTAATGGGGAGGCTACTGAATTTTTTAAGAGTGGGACGGGTATTAGACAAGGTTGTCCACTTTCCCTGCTTTTATTTATCCTAGTTATGGAAGGTTTGAGTTTGCTACTGAAAGACAGCCAAAATGATGGAAGATTTATTGATGTAAAAGTCTCAATAACATTAAAGATCTTACATATTATTTTTGTCGATGATGTGGTCATTATGACTAATGAAAATATGCAGGAATGGTGGGAAATCGATAAGATTCTTAAAAGTTTTTGTTCATCCTCGGGTCTTTCTATTAATGCTTCTAAATCTACTTTTCATCAAGCGGGGCTGTCGGATTTGGATATGCTTCCTTTCAAGTCACTTTTCCCTTATAATTTTATGGATTTGGAGCAGGGGTTCAAGTATCTAGGTTTCTTCATTAAAGCTGGTTATCAACGTAAAGAGGAATGGAGCTGGTTGATCAAGAAAGTTGAAAAAAAGATAAGTAACTGGTGTTTCAAATGCTTATCTCTTGGTGGCAGATTTACACTTCTAAATGTTGTATTGGAGAGCCAACCAATCTATTGGTTGTCACTGGGGGTGGTCCCTATTTCTGTTCTGAAGGAATTGAAAAAGTTGATGTTTAATTTTCTTTGGCACAAAACAAATGATTCTAGCCATCTTCATTTGTGTCGGTGGGATCTTTTAGCGCTTCCAAAATCCTATGGGGGGTGGGGTATCCAAAATATTTTTTATTTTAGTACCTCTTTGGCAGCTAATACTCTTTGGAGAGTCTTAACAAGGAAAGGGATCTGGCATAGAGTCATTTCTAACAAGTATCTTCATGGAACTTCAATTATAAATTGGCTTAGATCTTCCTCTTTCAGGAATTTTGGGGCTTCCAGGATTTGGAGTGGACTGATAAAAGCGATACATCTCATTACGCATGGTCTGTATTAGATTCTGGGAAATGGCACTCAGATTTCATTAGGAAAGGACTGTATCCTTGGTATGGGAATTGCATCCTATCTATCTCCAATTCTCTTAAATGAATTACATCTCAGAAAAGTTGAGAATCTTGCCCAGATTTGTCTGCCCACAGCAGATTGATTGTCCCCATTTAATTGGCTTGACAGCAGGGAGTTGGGGCTCATAGGTGCACTGGAAATGGAATGGAAATTATTCAGAACAACCCTCATTGATTCAGGCGCTATCATCACAGGAAAAGAGGATTGTTTAAGGTGGGTGGGAGGGGATGCATTAGGTGTTCCTTCAGTGAAGAATTTTTATCTGGCCATTATTGAATCTAAAACACTAAACAAGGTGGAATCCTGGCAAAACAATATATGGAAATGGAGAGTGCCTTTAAAGTTAAAATTGTTTCTGTGGCTAGCAATGAGAGGACAAATCCTTACCTGGGAATCATTACAAAGAAGGGGCTGGGTAGGACCTGGGAGATGCCCTCTTTGTAGGGGGGGTTCAGAATCCATTACACATCTATTCATTTCTTGCATTTTTACTAAACAAGTTTGAGATTCATTGATTCTCGAGTTCAATCTTAACTGTGGCTGGTATGGAACAAATCTGGTGGAAGGCATAAAGTATTGGATAGAGAACACTTCGACATCCCCACAATTCCCAACCTATATCTATTGGAATAGTTGGCATGAAAGAAATAAAGCACTCTTCGAAGATTCCAATCCATCTGTTCTGGTTGTGATATACAAGATGGAGGCATCTCTTAATTTTAAACAAACAGAAAAAAAAAAAAGTTAGAATGCCTCGAGCTCCTTTGATCACACAAAACAGTACTAAGGCTATTACCTAGTTTGATGGGGTAGCTTAGATGGATGGTAGCAAGTGTGGAGCAGGTGGGATCATTAAAATCTCTGAAGCAAAAGAGTATAAGTGGACTTTTAATTGTGGTAATGGATCAAATACCAAAGCGGAGCTTCTCAGTGCTTGGGCAACCTTCACGCTAGCAAATAAACTAACTATTACAAATATCCAGGCGTTGGGAGCTTTAAAAGTAGTCTTGGATTGGCTATTAAACAAGGGTAGACTCAAGGTTGCAGCATTGGAAGGGTGGAAAATAAGGATAAAAGAATTAACAAGTACCTTCAGGTCTATAAAATATCAACATATTTACAGAGAATACAATGTGGAAGTTGATAATCAATCAAAGTTGGCTTTGGAAGTTAGTGAAGGCTATATTCACTATCATCATTGGATTAGTGGAGTGGAGGGACCCAGAATGCAATTCAGGGTCCACTAGAACTATGGAGATTTCTATTACTGTCCTTTTTGGGGTTTTGTTATTGAATATTGTTGTTGTTGGAATCTTCGATAATGATGCATAGTGATACAGCTTATATGTAACTTCAAATTCCTTTTTCCAATGCCGTTTAGGTGGGATCGGTGCTATGTATGTTTCCTCTGTATTGGGATCTTTTTATATGTTGGTATCTTTTTGAAAAAAGATTTTGTAGAAGGAATCTCCTATGTGAAGAGATTCCAGAAGAAAAAAATATATATTCTTAATATAATTGGGCTAATTTTTTCCTGGAAAAAAAAATGATGTAGAAGCTCAAAAAGTGGTACTATGGTGATTCTTTTGATATGGTATATTTTTATATCATTGATTTATTTATGTTATTCTTTGAAATTAATAGGAAAAGTAGTTGTTTTAACACAATTTGTGTTTTTAAGGGAGTATGGTTGAGCATGGAGTTGTTATCAAACTCTGTTAAATAATTGTATTATAATGTAGATAAAATGTGTAATATAACATAATATCAATAAATTAAAATAAATAAAAATGAATATGAAAAAACACATCATAATAATATATATTATTATGAGAAAGCAAAAATATATATAACTCACTACTTAATCTATTTTATTTTTAAGTTTTATATTTATATTTATTATTATATATATAAGTTTTAGTGTATAATATATATTGTTGAATTTGATATTCATGTTTTACTTTTAAATTTTACATTTATAATAATTTTTTAAATGTTAAATATTCATTGAATATGTATATTTTGTAAAATTGAAAATTTGACAATTACAAATTAATATCAAGGTGATTAAAGACTCTTTGAAACAATGTTCATGAACAACTTATGAAGCAAGAAGGAGGACAACTAGTAGTAAGAGGAGAATTTAGATTTTCCCAATAGTGACAGTCAATACAAAAGTTTTTTAAAGGAAATTTCATATCTCTAGACTCTATCTCTCCTCCCATTTTAATAATTTCTCTATTGAAAATACCAAAAGTAATAATATTGTTTTGGACAAGTTGAGAATAATGACACCAAAAACCTCCAAAAGAAATCATTAATTCTCCCTTAATGCACCAAATCAACAAAACAAATATGTTTCCTTAGTTAAAACTTTAATATATTTTATATTATATTAAATAATTCTCATTATAAATCTATCTATTAAAATACAACATAATTACATTATAGAATAATCCCTTCACCACAATTAACTTGGAATTATGATATACACAATAACATGGAATGACTACCTTACATAAAGCCTCTAGCCCTAACCTAGCCTCTTGGGTTTAAATCCCCACCTGGCGTGAAGTGGCCCAATAAAAACTAGCCCAATCTCTCCAACCCAAATAATTAGGACATGCACTAGCCCGCTCTCCCTACCTACCAATCCATTCGGAATGATTAAGTGAGTGAGGCAGTGAACTGATTGCATATGCACTGATTGCTCGCGCTAGCTCTTGAAGTAATGCTTTTGAAAAGGTATTGTATGGATATGGGGAATTGGAGTCATTATCAATGGAATGTTAAGGATAAGATATTGCGTTGTTTTTTTTGGAAATAATATAAAATATTGAAAATTATTAATATAATTATTTTTATTTGTATATATATCTATGGTGTTATTAATGGAGATTTGTTCATCAATGGAAAATAAGATATTGTTTTTTTTTTTTTTTTTAATAATACAATCTTGAAAATTATTAATATAGTTATTTTTACTTGTATATATCCATGATATTATTAATGGAAATTTGTCTAAATTATTAATATAGTTATTTTTACTTATATCCATGATATTATTAATGGAGATTTGTCTAAATTATTAATATAATTATTTTCACTTGTATATATCCACGATATTATTAACGGATATTTGTTTAAATTATTAATATAGTTATTTTTACTTGTATGTATCCATGATATTATTAATGGAGATTTGTCTATTATAACCCAAATTTTCGAGCTTTCTTGTGCTTAAATCAAACTGTTTTTAAAACAAAAACAAAAAAGCATAAAAACAACATAAAGATAATTTTGATTTGATAAATAATTTTAACTAAATCAAGAAAATGTAAGCAAGTGTAATTCCTATTCAAATCAACATGCAAAAAGCTTCTCGGCATGCCGCCATTACAATGGCACTTGTTAAATAATAAAATTACGTTTTTACCGGAGGGAAAAAAAAATTATGCTTAACTTTGCTTTGCTTGTTTTTTAAGGCAACTTTGAATGATGGAATCAATATTTTTAAACTTTAAAATTACTATTAATTGTCACATCAATGAGCAAGATAAGTGGTGGAGGTTGGCATTCATAAAGTCGCTGTAAAGTCTAAAGTTATTGGAAAATCTGCTCAATGATGCACCATGTTATTACTTGGAAATAAAGGTGTATTTCCAACGACGGCCACCAAGTTTAGAAGAAAAGTTTAATAATGAAGCATGGAATCCCGTACATGCTAATAAAGTCAAAACAAATAAACCATGATTTCATAAAAACATAGAGAACATATAATAAATGTTCTAAATGAGATTATATTTGTAGTTGGTCCCACGTCATATTCACGCTGTATTTTTGACAGGCCACGGCATTTGAACGGAGTATACTCTATGACTTGTATTTAAAGGTTTTCGTGGGATTTCTCTGACTGGTTGCACGGAAAGTAATTGTTTTAAATCATCTGGTTTGTTATACACGTTATAAAGATGTTTACTTTAATGTTTGAAATCGACCCCTCAATGGGATAGGTTACTTGTCAAAGAGTGTTGGTGTCGTACTCTCCAAAAAGAATTTGCCCTTAATGGGTGGTTTGGAATAAGATAGGGGACTCGTATAGTTTTAGGAAAACGAAAAAATCTGCAAGCGTATTCTGTATATTGAAAAGGAAGAAAACGGAATTAATTTGGTATGGAATAATTTTTCATTATTTGGGACAAGTGCATATGCTCCGTAGAAAGGGTTTATGCACCGACGGCGTCTTTGTTACACAGAATCCAATCCCCGAAATTATTATTAAAATTTAGAGGATATATGTCAATGGAATGAATAACAAATTAAAAGCGAGAAGTTGAATATATCTACCGTTTGCGTGGGGCATACGTTCGAGCGATTCAACGGATCACCGTCCTTCAATATCTTAGAGAACCAAACGCCGTTGGAATGATCCAACTGCCGAAACCCAGACGCTACCCACCGTCCGTCACTAGTGAATAATTTTAATGTTCAACATTATTGACAATAAAAAAAACTGATATAATGTCGTCTTTTGATTATGTAATTTTTTACATTTTATTATAATTATAAAAAAATTATTATAATTATTTTGAAAATAAAGATGAAATCAATGAGATCGTTTTGACAATAAACACAAAGTCAATGATGATAATGATGGTGATTACCCGAAATTAATTTTGACTTAAGTTACTTTAAAATTATTTCCAGAAAGTTCCACGGTGATTTAAAAGTCAAATGGTTATTATTCATAATTAGATGTCCATGATTCAAAAGGCATGTCAATTCCTTATCAGAATTGAAGCTATCAAATTCATGAATTTTCATCATTCTCTTTCATCGGTCTTTATGTGTAACTACCACTTTCAAGGATTGCAACCATATTATCCCATGAATTTGGGAAATAATATAACAAAGTAATACACTTATTATCTTCATCTAACACAATATCAACAAAGGCTAATTGACTTATCACATTGTTAAAAGCATTTAGAGTCTTTGTCATGAAGTTGTCATCATTCATCCTAAGGAGGTACAATGTCTTTGAAAGAAACAATTTGGTTATTGTGGACTTTGACTAATACAAAGCCCCTAACTCCTCCCATAGATCTTTAGCATTTGATTCTTCTCGGAGATTCAACAACATTAAATCTAAAAGACATAGTAGGATATTACTCTTCAACATCCTATCCAACTTATCTTAGTGTTGAATGACCATAGGGTCCCATGGGTTGTTTCCCTAACATAACAACCCACTAATCTTTGTCCACAAGAAGATTTTCCACCTTCATCTTCCATAACTCTAGGCTCTACCCAATAAAGTTTTCTATCTCTATCCTTGAATGCTCCCCATTTTCTTTCACACAAATTCATATGTGCAAATCTCCCACTTAGTGTTATGTTTATCACATACCTAAGAAAACTTTGGTTTTACAAGAATGAGATAAACCCTAGCAACAAAGGCACCCCCCCCAAAGTTAGTAATCTCTCTTTGATACCAAATAATGAATAGTTTGATAAACATGTGCAAGAGAAGATATGCTAACATAGTCTTAAAACAAGTGAAAACAATAGCACCCACACACAGTTAAGAAGATTTTTCTTAGAAATCCTTAACTAGGAAAACCAATAAACTCAGAGTCGCACCTTCTCTATCATTGTATTAACAAATAGTTATAAATTATAATGTTAATCCTTTAACAAAGATTAGATTACAATGAACTAAAACCATTGACAAAAAAAATCATAAAACTAGACTAAAAATGAACTAAAATTAAATGTCATAACAATTTGATTTACCATGCATCATGATTTGAGAGTGTACTTGAAGGTGTTAAGTACACATCCCCTCCTTCTACAGAGGTTTGTCTTCTGTGGAAGGGGTATCATTAGAGACCTTACTTTTACCAATGTTTTTAGATCTATAGTCCTTCAAATGCCCCACTTTATTGCATTTCCAACATTCCCTTATAAATTTGTTGACTTTGATCTATCCCCATACTTACTTTTATTTCTATCTTCGGGTGACCTATCACAAACAAGGGATCCCTGGAAATCATCCATGGGTTTTCACCTTTCTTCCTTTGATAATAAGGATGCAACTATATCCTCAAACTTTAATGTAGATTTAGTAGTAATTTTTATCACTACAACCATACTATCTCATGAATTTGGGAAATAATATAACAAAGTAATACACTTTTATCTTCATCCATCACAATATCAACAAAAGGCTAATTGACTTATCACGTTGTTAAAATCATTTAGAGGTTCTTTCATGAAGTTGCCATCATTCATCCTAAGGAGGTAGAACGTATTTCGAAGATATGATTATACTTTGTAGTTATATGGATATGATTAATATGTCAATTTTTTTATTGATTAGTTTATTTATTTTAAAAACTTTTTGAAAACTTTTATTTACATTTTTAACGTTTTCAATAATTACTACTACCCCGGATGGGGTGACACACGGCAATCCATTGACACTGGGCTTAGCACTAAACCATAGCATAAATGTTGATGGCCTCCACCCACAACCCTGCATTTACAATGGAGGACGGCCATAACAACAATTATACGGTGGAGGGACACCTCCCTCGCGCGATCATTCTCGCTCACAGCGCACTCAACATGACAGGGTTTAAGGAGGGTCAGGAGACTTCGGCCTCTGGTAATTTGTTTTTTCATATGCCTGGACAGAGTGGGTATGCTCTTGCTTCGGCTCTCCTCTTCGTATGGGAGCTCTGGTGCAGTCATTTATCCTTCTTGTCCTGGCTCACTCCCATCTCGCTGCAATTCGTTGAGGAAATTTCAGGAAATTTGATTTTTCATGTGCCTAGACAGAGTGGGTCTACTCTTGCTCCGGCTCTCCTCTTCGTCTGGGAGCTCTGGTGCAGCCCGACATCCTTCTCGTCCCGGCTTACTCCCATCTCGCTGCAACCTCACTGTATCGCCTTCTATTCCCTGGCAACTATGGCCAGAAAGCGGGGCAGGTCTCGTCGTGGCTCGGCCTAGTACACCCACAAGGTGCAGCGGCAAAGGAAAGAAAAGCTGGAGCGTGCTCTGGCAATGGCGACCTCCATTCTCCGAAAGAAGGCTCGAGCTGAGAAATTGGCTCTGCATGCCATCATTGCGGAGACAAGAGCCGGATGTAGCAGCGAAACGATGGCAATTAAGCCTGAAGACAGGCAGGAGGATGGTGCCGAGGATGCGTTTCCCACCTGTTACGTGGAAGAAATTTCGTTCATGGAGGACTTGACGACCAACCCGAAGCCCCAAGCCACGGAGGCGACACACCGGGATGGAAGCGGCCCAAAAATTACTCTGGCAGATGATATCCCCGGGTGCATTGTTGAGGAAATTCCCTGGTTGGGTGATTACAGCCCCACCGGCCATGATATGCAGGCAACGTTCGAGGACAAAAATAGCTTGGCGAGGAAGGAAGAAGTGAACGCGGACAACAATAGCTGGGCGAGGAAGGAAGAAGTGGATGGTGCAGAGCCGATGGAGCTTGACACTGGAATTGGAGCGACCGTAGAATTGAGGGATGTATCCCTCAACGACGTGGGTGATGGCTTGCATGGCTCTCTCCTTCGTGCAGAGCATCTGGCTCTGTTGTTCGAACTCCGAGGCCACATGGTAGACCTGGAGCATAGAGCCCTTCTCATGGGCCAACGTCTGGACCTGCTCCTTGACGCGTATTCCAATGTTCCAGCTAAGCGGAAGTGCCCTCTCTGTGCGCAGGCATTTGCCATCCCGGCTGGGTCCACTTGGCAGACAAGCAAGGGCAACAGGTCACCGGGTATCTAGGTCTTTTATGCTTTTCATGGTTCTTAGTTTTATCATGCTATTGTTATATGTCCATTTGGACTATAGCCATCTGTCCTGGTTTTCTCCGGGCAGGACAGATGCTATTTTATTTCTTGTTTTATCACGTTACTGTTACATGCTCTCCAAACTTTGCTGGTTTCAGGTAAACGACAACATTTTTGGTGACTCAGACTTATATCACTGTACATTTTGTCAAAGTTTCTTCGATAAATTAATATAGCAGGTTCCACCTTTTTTACTCAAAAAAAAAAATTTATTTACTACTATTACTTTTATTCTCAAAATCTTAAAATTATAATTTTTTGTTTTTAAAATGTTTTTTCTAATCATCCAATTTTATCAAAATCTCAAATAAAAATTATTTATTATACCACATATACCATAATCAACTCAACAAGTCATACACAATTATTTATTTCCTACAAATATAACAAACTTAAAAAAATACCATAAATATCTCAATGTTTTGCAAAATTCTGAAACCGATATTTATAACAAATCTATTAAATAGTTTTGAAATGCTAAAACTTGCTCCAACCACCCTTGCATAATATATATTAATTACTCAATTTTAAAACAAATAAATATAACACATATATAATCATTCAAAAATTATTTTTAAAAAATTATAATAAAATTGAAATATTAAAAGTTTATGATGAAATATTATAATACAAATAATTAGAAATGTTAGGATACTTTTGAATATTTAATTAGTTGATATTAAATAGCTTTCACAATTATATCAAAATATAAAGAAACAATGTATTTATAATTAATATACAGATTTTATATTGATCAATTTATTTATTTTAAATTTCATTTTACACTTGTTACATTTTACATTGCATTTTTAATATTTATTATTATTTTTTTTTATTTTACTTTTAAATTATCCACACTTAATGCATTTTCATAAATTTTAAATGTTTCATAATTATTTTAAATTACATATAACTATTATATATTTATATTTAAGAGCATGTATAAACAAACAAGTGTGTTACTAGTGTTTTGTTAATAGAAGTTCAAAAAGCTATACTATAGTGAATCCTCTTTCATATGGTATGCTTCCATATCATTGATTTGTTTATAAGATTTTTAGTTGTTTAAGAATTTCTAGCATACAATTTTCAATTAATGGAGCATGGCTTTGTTCAATAATTATATTAAGAGAAGCTTAACAACACTCTATAATATAGTATAGATCAAATGTGTAACCTGACATAACTTTAATAAATTAAAATTAATAAAATATATATATATATATATATATATATATATATATATATATATATATATATATATAATTCTTATTATAATAATATAAAATCACATATATATTATAAGTTTACATCTTTACGATTACTCAGTGTTTAATAAATATTGTTTAAAAAATAAAATATATACTATGCAAAAGCAAATACTTAATATATGATTTGATAATTATTAATAACGAGTATCTTTGCTTTGCTTTTTTTTGAGGCAACTTTAAAGATAGAAACAATATTTTTGAACTTAAAAGATTACTATTAATTGTCACATCAATGAGCAAGATAAGTGGTGGAGATTGGCATTCATAAAGTCGCTGTAAAGTCTAAAGTTATTGGAAAATCTGCTGAATGATGCACCATATTATTACTTGGAAACTAAGGTGTATTTCCAACGACCGCCACCGAGTTTAGAAGAAAAATCTAATAATGAAGCATGGAATCCCGTACATGCTAATAAAGTCAAAACAAATAAACCATAACTACATAGAGCGCATATAATAAATGTTCTAAATGAGAGCCTTTAACTTTATATGTTTATAGTTGGTCCCACGTCATGTTCACGCTGCATTTGTGACAGGTCACGGCATTTTAATGAAGGAATATACTCTACGACTTGTATTTAAAGGCTTTGGTGGGATTCCTGTGATTGGTTGCACGGAAAGTAAGTAATTGTTTTAAATCATCTGGTTTGTTATACACGTTATAAAGATGTTTACTTTAATGTTTGAAATCGGCCCCTCAATGGGATAGGTCACCTGCCAAAGAGTGTTGGTGTCGTACTCTCCAATCAGAATTTGACCTTAATGGGTGGTTTGGCATAAGATAGGGGACTCATATAGTTTTAGGAAAACTAAAAGAATCTGCAAGCGTATTCTGTATATTGAAAAGGAAGAAAACGGAATTGATTTGGTATGGAGTAATTTTGCATTATTTGGTACAAGCACATTTATTATATGCGCTCTATGTAGTTATGGTTTATTTGTTTTGACTTTATTAGCATGTACGGGATTCCATGCATCATTATTAGATTTTTCTTCTAACTGGGTGGCCGTCGTTGGAAATACACCTTAATTTCCAAGTAATAACATGGTGCATCATTGAGCAGATTTTCCAATAACTTTAGACTTTACAACAACTTTATCAATGCCAACCTGCACCACTTATATTGGTCATTGATGTGATAATTAATAGTAATCTTTAAAGTTGAAAAATATTGATTCCATCCTTCAAAGTTGCCTTAAAAAACAATCAAAGATGTACATATCTTATAGTTATCTTTTATCTATATATACATTTTTAAAAAAACATAATTTTTTTTAGAGTATTTACATTATATATTTTATTTTTTAAATAAAATTTATTAAATATTAAAAAAAAATTAAAAAATATTAAAATGTAAATTTATAATTATATGTTATTTTATATTAATTATTTTTTTATATTATTAATTTTAATTTATCAATATTATGTTAGGATACATACCTCCTTTACACTACACTTTCACTTTAACTTTATAATGCTTCTCACTTCTCATAGTACAATTATTGAACAAAGTTGCAAAAGAACTTCATGCTCCATTAGATTTGAAATAAAGTTGCAAAAGAACTCCATGCTCTACCATGTTTCATTAGATTCGAAATAAAATAGGATGGCTTATTATATTTTAGAGAAATTCTTGAGCAACTACTCTTCCAAATAATTGGGGTTCCTAAAGGGTAGAAGGATTCAGGACGCAATTGGTACGTTCCATGAAAGCCTCCACGGTATAAAAGAAAAAGAATATCAAATTTCTAGTTTTGAAGTTAGATCTCAAAAAAGCCTATGACAACATAGACTGGGAATACTTAATGTTGATATTACTCACAGTAGGCTTCGGGGTTAAGTTACCAAATTGGATAATGTGTTGTGTAACTAGTACCAGTTTTGCAATTTTGATCAATAGAGAGGCGACGAATTACTTCAAGAGTTGGAGGGGGCTTTGTCAGGGATGCCCATTATCTCTATATTTGTTCATTTTGATTATGGAAGGGCTTAGCCTGATCTTATCCAGAGGCAGCGATGATCATCGTATTTCAAGTATAAAGGTATCAAAGCTTTTGAAAATTATCCATTTAATGTTTGTTGATGATGTTCTTGTAATGCCAAAGGTAGATCCGTTGGAATGGAGAGTGATCTTAGACATTCTTCAAGCTTATTGTCTTGTTTCGGGTCTCTGCATAAATTCTTCAAAAACTACAGTCCACTACTGGGGGCTTGAGGAACCGGAGCTAAATCATTTAAAATACATCTTACCATTTACTTTTGTTGATTTGAGTTCTGGTTTCAAGTACCTAGGTTACTACCTAAAGACGAGAGCTTCAAAAACTGAAGATTGGGGCTGGTTGGTGGCAAAGATCGAAAAGAAAATTGGACTTTGGTGTAACAAATGGCTATCGATCGGAGGTATATTTATCTTCGTAAAAGCAGTGTTGGAGAGTCAATTGGTGTTCTGGATGTCTATGGAGGTGATTCCTAGATCTATTTTAACTAAAATCCGGCAGCTAATGTTTGCGTTCCTGAGGAGTGGCCATAAGCCAACGTATCACTTCCATCTTTGTAGATGGGACCTCCTGGCAAGACCAAAACACTGTGGGGGATGGGGGCTCAGAAACCTCACTTCCTTCAACTCTGATTTACTAGCAAACATGTTTTGGAGGGCGTTCATTGTTGATAGTATATGGCACAAAATTTTATTGGATAAATACCTGGGGGATACCTTGGTTTTTATTGGCTCTGTAAGTCATCCCACCAACAACAGAGGACGTCAAGCTTCTAGAATGGCATGACCAAGAATCTTTTCGTGATACTTCACTGGCTGCGTTGAAGTCCCGGTTCGGGAATTTCAATTTCTTTAGGTAGGGACAAGATCATCGGCCTGGAGGACCGATCGCTGCTCTCGGACTCCCTGTGAACGCACCTGCTCAAAAAACAATTAACAGTTCTTTCCCAAGTGAGAGACATCGATAGTGTATCTTCCTTTCCTGGTCGGTGGCGTACTAGTGTTTCCTTGGGTCTCAGTGGTCAGGAAGCAATTGAATGGGAACGTTTCATAAGTGCTTTAAGGGGCGTAGGTATAGCTCTTAGAAATTGTTCTGATACCCTGGTGTGGGCCGATGGGGATGCGTCGGGTGCTATTACAACAAAAAATCTCTATCAGGCGCTCATTAACCCTCATGATTTCCAGTGTGACAAAGCATGGCTTCAAAAACTGTGGAAGTGGCCAATACAACTCAAAATCAAATTGTTTGTGTGGTTGGCAGTGTATGGTAAAATCCTTACCTGGGAAGCGCTTCAAAGGAAAGGTTGGGAAGGTCTGGGGGTGTGCAAGCTTTGTAATTGCAACTCTGAAAATATCAACCATCTATTAATCCACTGCTCCTTCACAAAGGCAATGTGGCTCCGATTATATGAAATCTACCATTTAAAAATCCAGTGGGTTGGCACCACAGTCTCAGACTGTTTTAATGGGTGGTTAATAGAAAATTATGCTCCAACAACCTTGGCATCTATTGCTTGCTGGCACATTTGGAATGAGAGAAATAAGGCTTTATTTGAAGAACTCACACCCTCTCACTTCTCAGTGGTGCACAAGATTTTAGTTACCTTCTCTTGGTGTAAGTTTTAAACCTGTGTAGTAAAGCAATGCATATAGATTCTTAAGCAAAACATAAATTAATCATTGGCTCATTCACATAGTACACAGAGATTTATACCAGAAACCCTCAACCGAGAAAACCTTTCTTATATTCATTATATCAAATTTCACCATTCACTATGCAATATATATACAATGTTTTTAGGTATTTCGTAGATACCAAAACCCTAATCCCTTAATCCAGGATTAATTTACAAAACCGCTAAAAATAGCAAAAACCGCCCCCAAAAATTTTTTGGGGCGTTGCCCCGAACGCTACACGTAACCAGGGGGGGCATACCTACCCCCCTCTGGGACCCCCCTAGGAAAGCGCTCGGCGCACACGGCACAACCAAAGCACTAGTACGAGGGATCGTCAAACGTAGTTGTCCTATCTGACACGCCCACACACACACACACATGCAAAGAATATAACACATACCCAGCATTCTCCCACTTGTTGTTTTCTTTGCATCCAGGGGATTATATAGTCAACAATCCAGGGCAACAATGCCCAATGTTACTCTACACCAGGAGAAATTTTCTGTGTTCACAGACTTTGTCAATGAATCTGCAACATTCTTCAAAGTGTCAACTTTTTCCAGCAACACCTTCTTTTCCTCAACCATGTCTCTCACAAAGTGATACTGAACATCAATATGCTTTGTCTTCGAATGATAAGATGGGTTCTTTGCCA